>JAHWFO010025184.1:1013179-1038364 GCA_023313115.1 Rhysida immarginata
ATCAGAATAAATTCGTTATGTGGATTAGTGGTTTCTCTGTCTTCTGTTGTTTGATGTCCATCCACAGTTTCTGGCTCCTCATTTTTCGGTTTATATTTATTTATAGATTTAATAAAATATGATCTACAGGGTGATCCAAAAAAGTGGCGATTGGAACTCCTTTATTAGATGATTTTTTGAACATCATCATCTAAAAAAAATATTAAATGAAACACTCGTTCCATTTCTACCAGATTGTTCCACTATCGAAGTAGCTTACTACGGTGCTTATTTTGTTATAGTTTTGCAGAAAGTAACTGCTTTAATAAGAGACTTTCTACGGCTAATAAACATTTTTCGTACGATAATAATCGAGATTTCATAACTGAGAGTTCAGAACGGAAAGTGGAATGAGACGACTGCACTATTTCAAATGAAAAATAGGCATTGGTGACGTAGACCTCTTTCAAAAGGAATGGTCACATATGTCTTCGCATTAAGTGTAGGTAATAAATTTGAGACAAGTGGAAGTGGAAAAAGTTCGGTCAAAACATTTAACAAGTTTTAGATAACGTCACTTACGGTTTCCTACATCCTTTGCAACGAATATTATTCTAAAGCCTCTCTTTAAGATATGAAAACTATGAGGTAATAAATTTCATCTGAAATGGGACTTTAATTAATATTCATGAAGGCGACATTTCTCATCGCCTTGCATCAGCAATGTTCAGCTCAGGCATTCATTATTAAAGTTTCCTCTTCGCAGGTAAGAGCAACTAAAGCCAGGGACATCTTGCGTTTCTCCCTTGAAGATTAAGTGTAATATTTTATGAGAGGCGAATTTCACGGGGAAATGATTTCTCGTAAGAGATTCCAAATAATAAAAGGAACCCTTTTGGGTTTAAATGCGAAGTCAACGCAAACCATTTACAAGGAATTTAACCCCCCCCCCCCTGGGTGCCAAAAAGGGCGGTTGAATTACTACGGATAAAGAATTTAAAGGAAACCAGAGAAGAATAAGAGCGAATTTTAATATGTTGCTGGCAAAGATTACTGAAAAATTAATTTGCATTCTTGTATATGTTTTTTTTTCTCCTTAAACGAGGTTCTGTTTGTTGTTTCTGAAATATTTTTATGCTATAACTCTTAAAGTCAACATAATAAATTGTGTAATCTTCTTGGGACAGATTTTAGTAAATCCGTTTTAAAATAGGAAAGAGTCTCCATAGAGGGAAAATTACCAATTTTTTACTAAGAATTAAGTAAGTAATTCGTCTTGATAGATAAATTTAAGCTATATTTTCAAGCTTCATTGTTATGAGTAACTTTTTTATTATACAAATGTTATGAATATAACTTTTTGTTTAAGCGATGTGTTCCTGGTATTCATTTATATTCACATTTAGAAAAAATTAAAATGAAAGGCATTGCTTTACCAAGACCCTTTCATTTTAATTTCTTCTAATTCATTCAACAATACTGGACTCATGATGGAAATCATGATTCAGTTTCTCATTCACGAAGTAATGGTAGTCTTTAAAGAAGAAAACTAAATGCATCTTAGTATAGAATTAGTTACATTCAAGAAGTACATTATGTAAAACGGTAATTTACTAGCTTTATATCGATTGCACATCAGAAAATTCTCAAATTTTGAGATACTTAAAAAAAATTTTTTAAAGAAAACGGTACCCGTCTTGTCCTGATTTAATTTTTTGATTAAAAACTTAAAAATTTAAACTGTATTGCACTCTATTTTTAAATTCTATTTAGAAATAAACCTAATTCAGAAAAGCCGTTGTCGGCGACTAGTCGTGATCGATTGCAAGACTGCTAACCCAGTGTTCACCACCATCCACAGACGGAGGTGACAGAACTGCCCCGTTAAGTCACAAGGTCGAGAATTAAGCCGCAAAAGAAATCTACACGTGATAGAAATTTAAAGCATGGAATTCAAGAGGGTGGATGGAAATCTATAAAAGGAAACTACACATTTCTAAATTCTAGCTAAACACTTAAACATTGAATGTAATTGTGGTTCGATAGAATTCAACGTGTTATTAGCGAAAGAATTGTGATTGTTTTCAGTCAAATTTTATATTTCTTGCAATGTAATTTTTGAAGTTAATTTAAGGATGTAGCGATAGTATTTGTTACATGAAGTTACAAGGACAATTAAATAAAGTTAAAATTTTATTAGAATTTTTTTTTTTTTTTTGTCAACTATATTACTATATATATAGCGAACAGATTCATAGCATCGCTATACAGGGTGTTTCAAAATTATGTACAATAAATTTAGTGACATATTCTTCAGGTCAAAAGAAGACGAAAATGTTCTATAGCACTTTGTCTGGAAACGATTTATTTACGCGATACAGCCAACTAAACCCGTGGCTCCAAATTACAGGAATTGTTCAAAGTGCCCGCCACCAGCTCGCACGCACGCTTCGGCTCGTTGCATGAGCGACCGTCTGATGTCATGGAAGAGTCCGTCGCCAGCATTAGCACGGTTTGGCATGCATTTTCAATTCGTTGTCGCAGATCCATAATGTTAGGAACTTCTGTGCTGTAGACGATCGTTTTCACATGATCCAACAGAAAAAAGGTCCTAACCTAACCTAACCTAACCTACCGGTCCACCTCGACCTATCCACCGATTCGTGTATGTAGCATTAAGGTGTGCTCGCACAACATGGCTGAAATGTGCTGGAGCGCCATCATGCATGAACCACATGTTAGATCTTATCAAAAGAGGAACATCTTCCAGTAATTCTGGCAATGCATTCTGCAGAAACAAAAGATACGTTCGCCCAGTCAATCGTGGCGGCAACACATAAGGGCCAATTAAGTTATTTCCGACAATTCCACACCAAATGTTCACGCAGAAACGCTCTTGATGCGCTCGAGCTCTGGTAACATGCGGGTTAGCATCTGCCCAATGGTGCTGGTTGTGAGAATTTACGATTCCTGTCCGGGTGAAGGTTGCTTCGTCCGTGAAAAGTATCTGGCTGAGACAACTAGGGTCTGCAGCATGACGACGTTGTATCCATTGGCAAAATCGTTGTCGGTGTGGATAGTCCGTTGGGTTCAGTGCCTGAACCAGTTGCAGGTGGTATGGATGCAAAAGCTGACGGTGAAGAATGCGCCAAACAGATGAGTGCGGACTGTGTACCATGGAAGAAATACGACGGGTGCTTGTCTGTGGTTCATCATGTATGATGTCAATTATCACATCCTCCTCATCCGGAGAATGTGCTACAGGCCGCCCTTGTCCTGTTTGACGGCCAAAGGAACCACGCTCCCTCAAATGTCTGTCGACAGATACAAACGTTCGGTTATTTGGCAAACGTCTATTCGGAAAACGTTCTTGGTAGAGTCTTCTTGCTTCCACAGCATTTCCGTCCGCAAGACCATACATTAGGTGCATGTCAGTGTATTCTGCACTGGAATACGTGTACATGACTTTTTTTTACGTAAATCGTAATGCGTATGTCAAAGCACGCAAACGTTCTGAAATTGATATTCCTAGTGGATGTACAGTAGTGAAACTACAGTAATGGAAACAACCGTACACAACTAATGGAACAACCCTAAAGTAGGTTTAAATGGAACAAACCACTCAACCTAGTGTTGGGTCGAAACGCTGGAACTGCTAAAATATCGTCCGCTAACTACCGTGCTTCCCTACTGTATGATATTGGATTACTCGCAAACAAATCGTTTCCAGACAAAGTGCTATAGAACATTTTCGTCTTCTTTTGACCTGAAGAATATGTCACTAAATTTATTGTACATAATTTTGAAACACCCTGTATAAAGCAATAAATTTTCTAGTCAATAAATAGCATTTCTTCAATGAATTAAAAATTCAATATCAATTATGCAAAAAAATCTGTAAATGCGACTTAGCGGCTTTTTCCACATGAAACTGAACCTGTGGTAGAGTCAAGTCATCCACTTTAAAATAATTTAAATATGTTACAGCGTACATAAGGAAATGTTGAAATGCCAGATATTAGATCCGGGGTTAAGAAGCTGCAGGACATTTTTAGTGGGAATCAATATACATAGCAGGTAGTTTTTCGCATGAACATTAATAATTTTTGAGATAGAAAGTTATATGATGTTATTTAAGATGTTAATCAACATTTAACATTTAAGATGTTATTTAATATTTCATTTCAGTACATAAATTGTTTTGAAAAAATCTATGATGTGAGAGATAAAGCACTTAACGTTATGAAATACATACAGACTTATGTTTGAGGACACTTTTATTTCTGCAGAATGCTTTTCCTAAGTTTATGTGGTTGGACACGTCAACAAAGGCCCTCTCAGAAGTGAAATAAAAATCTTGAGTATTTAACCCAAGAATATTACTCTCGAGCGAAATTTTTGTATTCTTTCTGCGAGACAATTGAAAGAATAAACACACACACACACACACACACACACACACATACACACACACACACACACACACACACACACACACACACTCAGAGAGAGAGAGAGAGAGAGAGAGAGAGAGAGAAAGAGAGAGAGAGAGAGAAAATAAAAAGTTGGCGCCAGTGTTCTTGTTACAAGAATCTTGGCGTCATATACAATGAAGTGCCAAAAGTCATCGAATACCTATTATTCAATATCGTGTAGGACCTTCTTTTGCCAGGCAAACTGCAGCAACTCGACGTGGCGTGGAGTCTACCAGTCGGCGGAAGTCCTCTGACGGCTCTTGTGCTGCAGATGTAGACTCTTGTGCACGAATAGATCATTCCATAATATTCCAAATATATTCGATGGGGTTCACGTCTGACAATCTAGATGGCCAATTCATTCGTTGAAATTGTTCAGAATACTCCTCCAACCAATCGCGAGTAATGTTTGCCCGGTGACATGGCGCATTGTTCTCCTGGAATTTCCCATCGTTATTAGGGTACACAAAGGTAATGAAGGACTGCAAATGGTCACAAAGCAGCTGGACATAACGATTCCCAGTCAATGATAGGTCCGATATGATCAGAGAACCCAAACACTGTCATGTAAACATGCCCCGCACCGTAATGGAGCCACCACCAGCTTGCATATTACTTTCTTGCACAACTGGAGTCCATGGCCTCATGAAGTCTGCGCCACACACGAATCCCACCATCAGCTTCCACCAACTTGAATCGTGACTCATCAGACCAAGCTACGTGTTACCAGTCATCTAAGGTCCAATGAATTTTCCCGAGCTCAAGCGAGGCGCGGCTTCCCATGGCTGCTGTGAGTAAAGGCACTCCTGTCGGTCTTTTGCTGCCATATCCGATTAGTGCCAAATTTTGTTGCACTGGCCTCATAGACCTGTTTCTAGTACGCTCCTCATTGAATGTGGCTGTTGATTGACGTAGTGACGTGTGACTGTTACGAAGGACCATTCTGCTCAGATGTCGCTGGTCATGAGCATTTAGCAGCCGTAGTCGGCCACTACGCTGTCCATGGTGGCAGGTAATGCCTGAAATGAGGTACTCTCTGAACACCCTTGATACTGTGGATCGAGAAATGTTTAATGTCCACACCACTTCAAAAATGTCCCATGCGCCCATGCGTCTAGCTCCAATTATCATTCGGCGTTCAAACTCTGAAAATTCTCGTCTTGGATCCTAACTACTTTACAAGACGTTCAGACGTCTGCTAATAGGTTATTGACAGCACTGATACAGCTTTGCCTACTTTATTCACCTTAATACGATGCAAGCGACACCTAAAAATTTGCATAATACGCTCCCATGACTTTTGGCACTTCAGTATATAATGAGTAGTTGACAAAGATGGTAATTGTCAACTACGGTGATAACTAAGAAGCCGATATTCCAGTGACTGTGCCCGAAACTTAGCTTGACTGGGTATCCTAAATCGAGCCTAAAAGATACTAGCATGTTGAGAGGCAAGCACTCGTTTAAACGACATTACAAACAACAAAACAAGAACCAAGTAAATGTAGAAAGACTGAGGACGAAATCTTATTTTAGGAAAAAGAAGTTACTACAGGGTATCCCACAAAGGATCCCCTGATTTTAAGAGTAAATATCACGGAAACGGAGATCGATAGAAGAATGAAGACAGTGGTATGTTTATTTCGAAAGTCGTAAAACTCTGATACGGAAGTTTCAAAATTAGTTATAAATTAGTTACAAAAGTTGCCGACAGGTGGCGCTGTAAGTAGCGTACTGAAGAAAATGGATGAAGTCATGTGGTGACTGAAAATTTCAACCTAACCTAACCTGGTATAGTACAGGAAATAAAACATATCCTTTGTTTAAATATCCTTTGTGCTATTATTAATTTTATTTTTGAAAAGGAACAGGACAACAAACTTCCCTTCTTAGATATCCTTCTCCAAAGTTGCAATCATCTACTATCAGTAGACGTTTATAGGAAGAATAATTGTTCCAAATTTTATAAAAGTGACTCAAATCAACGTATTTTTCAAAAATTAGCAGCTTTCTACCATTTAGTTAGAAGAACACGAAAGTAGAATATTGAATTAGAAAGAATTATGCAATTTGCCAAAATTAATGGATACAGTGAAGATGTTATTATGAAATTCAATGAAAAAGTTTATTTAAAGTCAATAAGCATTATTTAGTTCTGCCATTCAATCAGCAACTACATAAAGGTTTTACGAAGATAGCAGAACATAAAGTCTTAAATTAGCTTACAAAAGTCAAAATTTACTCAAAAAATACTGGGTGGCGCTAAAGATACAATTCCAATGGAACAAAAGTCGGGAGTTTATATAATTCCATGTTTAATTTGCGGGCGCTATTATTACGGGTCCAACCTTCGAAGCTTTGAAAAAAGAATTAAAGAGCACATTTCTTGTATAAAAAATTGTAAGTTGGGTATGACCATGTCTTAAAACAGGGCCATAATTTTGATATTTAATTAGTTGAATATCTCCATACTATACTACTGTTTATAAAAATCGCAACACCCTGATGGAATGGTCTAATCTATATGCAATTTGCAATATTTGCATACAATGGGTCAGAGTATAAATGATTAGATTTTCAGAGTAATTGCTTGAAAGAACACCATGCCTCGACGACGACGAAGGGTACCATATCAACAGCTGACAGACTTTGAAAGAGGACGCATAATTGGTCTGCGTGAAGCGGGATGGTCGTATCGTGACATTGCTGCTCGTGTAGGACGTAATGCAACGACAATTATGCGGAGCGAAGAGAACAGGGCACACCGAAGACCAGGCTCAGGAAGACCCAGCACGACGACACCGCGAGATGACAGACACCTCTATCGCATGTGTGTAGCAGATCGTACAGCCACTTCCACAGTGTTAGCACAACAGTGGGGTGCTACAGTAGGCAGGACAATGTCTGCTAGCACTGTACGACGCCGTTTGATTTCCAGAGGATTGATGGCACGAGTACCATTGTTGCGGATTCCTTTGACTCAAAACCATGGCTCGTCAGACTCCTGCAGCAGCAACTGTGGATGAACTGTATACCCGTGTAGACAGAGCATGGCAGGACATTCCCCAGGCCCTTATTCAGAGCTTGTTTGACTCAATGCCACGACGTTTAGAGGCTGTAATTGCATCCCACGGTGGTTTAACCCGATACTAATGTGACAATAAAACGCATTGTATTGACCTGAAAATCTAATGGTTTCTTTTCTGACCCATGACATGCAAATGCTCCAAATTTAATGCAGATTGGGCTATTCCATCAGGGTGTTGCGATTTTTATAAACAGTAGTGTATTAAGGACTGAAAGTTCTTGCATTTTCTTCAATTCATGGAAGCTTGCAATAAAAAAGTCTAGTGGAGATATACTTAATAGTGACTTGAGCCCTATGCCTCTCAATGACTAGTTACAAGCATGTCCTTTCTTAAATAGTACTATGAGACATTGCCTTTTTTATTCTTGTAAAATTTACTTCATTGGTTATTATTCTCTTTTATCACTATCTGTAATTTTTTTGTTTTATTATATTTCCCTGATTGGCCATTTGTAATTTATCTTATTTGTAAAATAACCTGATTGGTTATCATTTGTTTTGTTTTTTCTGTTTATCATATTTGTATCATTCTTGATTGGTTCTTTGTTATTTATAAAATAACCTGATTGATTATTATATTAATGGCTATACATATAGTCACTCTTTCTATTCCCAATTTACACACTGATGAAGAGGATAGGGTCTTCGAAGTGTACATCCGTGGCTCCAGATTAAAAATCTCATTTGCGGAATTGTGGTTTCTCTTCTTATTTTATTTGTTACGACACAGTTTTTGGCATTATATCATTAGTACTTTCATTCTTCGTTTACGCCATCTCTGTGCTGCAAAGGTGCACATTCTGAATCGAGTCTGATGCACAAATAAAAAGAATTGAAGGAGTAAAACGAAAGGTTCTGAAATGAAGGATTTGATGATTTCAAAAATGCTAAAGTTGTAAGAGTAAATATTTTGACACCTTGAAGAAAATCCAATCTAAACCTCATTGAAGAAAGAAATTCAAAATTGCTGAACACAAAAAATATTCGTTTGCACACACTAGCACCAATTTTTTAAAGTTTAATATGCCATGGTTTTAACGCTTATTTCTGTATTTATGTCAAAGTAAATAACACCGGGAAAAATTTGTATATCTGAAATAGGTCTGGCCAAAGCAACACGTCAGCCAAAATATTAATTCATGTTGTAATTTTATATCCTTTATCTGTTTTTTTTTCTAGCTGAGAGTATGTCCAATTTGACTAGCAACTTCCGAATGGGTTTTGGTTCTTTTGTCGATAAAATCGTTTTGCCTTATGTGAACACAGTGCCTTCCAAGTAAGCCATAGCACAAACGTAACTAGCATTTACGTGCATTTGTAGATAAATAAGATTAAGCTTAAAACATGATTCAACAATTTCCCTCCTAATCCTTGGGAATATTGTTTGATACAAACAAATGTAAATTACTTATTGTACAGCATTTTCAAAAAAAACAAATCCTTTTGGATTTTACAATGCGTCTTCATTAATTTCAAACAAAAATAAGCCACACTGAAATAAAACCTTGTAAATCCAGTCCCAGGAGTCTAAATTAATTGTAAATCCAATGTTGACTTTAATTTTCTACTTAAATAGCTTCTAATATTTTTTAATGTTCTGGAATAAAAAGTGATGAAGCAATTTATTAGTTATAAGAGTGTGAAATGCCAAAAATACCGTGTCCAAAAGTCCGCTTTCATATGGAATATAGACATTTGCAGATGTAGAATACACATTTTTTCTTTTGGGGGCACCTGAAGTCTATTGTGTACCACACATGTCCGCATTCCATTGCAGGTCTCCACAATAACACTCGTGCTAGACGTCACGCTATTAAGGCGCAGTTCCACTGAGGCAACTTTTAGACAAAATGTAGCATGCGTCAATGCCGAATACTACAAACAGTCTTTCAACTTAAAGAACACGAAGCGACAAGTAGCAAAATTTGTGGCACATAGTCACTCACCTAGAAACAGGCAACATCAGAAAACATGTAGCATGCGTCATGTCATTCAGTGTTGCTTCAGTGGAATTGCGCCTTTAGGCGTGGTTTCCACATGCGTAAAAACAACGGCAGAAACCACAAGGCAGAAAATATTCTGACGTCAGTTCCTGCTTTCGTCTTGCTACCCGACAGAAAACTGTTTTTTTCGAATTGGATTGACTCATAGCCTACAAAGATAAGAGAATTTTCTGCCGGACAGAAAGAAGAGATGTCAGAACATTTTCTGCCTTGTGGTTTCTGCCGTTGTTTTTACGCATGTGGAATCCAGGCCTTACGCTAACAATGTTGCGCAATGTACAACGAACTTTCCATGCTCGTATCAATACTTCAATAGGGGCGTCAATTTAAACATTTCTTGGGTGATGCTTATCCTATCTGAAACAAAGGCTATAATCGATACTCAAGTAAGAAGTAAGGCTATAATCTTATCTCAAGTAAGACTTGGCTACAACCGATACTTCACACAGTACTCCCCCAGGGTACCTCCAATGGATTCCTCAATTACGAAGCCATGGATAACCTCCTACATAGTAACCCTGACCAAAGAGAAGAATATTTTGTATCGTAAGCTTCGCCGTAAGCACTCACCCACTATTAACCAAGCCTATAAAACTCTTTCTAACAAGATAAAACAATTGGTTAATAATTCTAAACGTTTGTATTATACTCGTTTATTCTCTCAAATGTCCTCTAATAAACAGAAATGGTCACATTTAAATAAGCTATTGAAAGGTCCTACGTCTATAACTCTTTCTTCCCAGGTATCCCACAATCCTGACTCTCCTTCCCTTACTACGTTTCTTACTGCTCTTCTTCCTTCTTCTCTCGATTCAAACACCTCTCTAGTTTCTTATCTTTATAAGATTGACCAAAATCCCTCGTCGTTTTTCTGGTGGGAAAAGAGGTGGGAAAAGTCATCACTCAATTGAAATCTTCTGTTGTTCCAGATCCCCATGGCTTTCGCTCGGATATCATTCTAGCTGTTAACTCTCTCATAGCAGTTCCCCTTGCTTTTATTTTTAATCAATCTTTATATCCCGAAGCTTTAAAAGTATCCAAAATCACACCAATTTTTAAGAAAGGAGATTCTAATATTTATTCCAATTATCGTCCTGTTTCATCATTACCGATTTTCGCCAAAATTTTCGAAAAATTGTTTTATTTTCGTCTTTTTCAGTTCACTTATTCTTTCAATCTATTAACTCCTTATCAACATTGTTTTATATCTCATCGCGGTGTAGAAACTGCTTGCTATGAGTTGATTGAGTTTGCATCTTCTGAAATGAGTACAAATAAGCATGTAGCTTCTATCTTTCTTGATTATTCTAAGGCATTAGGCTCTATTCCTATTCCACTATTGCTTTATAAGTTGTCTAATTTTTATAATATTCAAGGTCCTCCACTTAATTGGCTTTCAGATCTTTTGACTAACCGAAGTTATTACCTTGAAATTAATGGAACATCTTCTGCAATTCTTTCACGCAATCTTGGGGTACACAAGGATCGATTCTTTCCCCATTGCTCTTTAACTTAATTATTAATGATCTGCCTAAATATGGCAAACCCTATCTTGTACGCAGACGATGTGACTCTATCGCTATCCCGTTCTAATATCTCCCAACTTTTGGACGATATTAATAGTGTTCTTTTTGAACTTAAACGGTGGAATGACGCGAATTTTTTATCTCTTAATACTGCTAAATCAAAATTAATATTTTATTACCAACGTAATAAAAGTAACATTCCTATCAATCCTCCTATCTGTTATGGTCTTCAAATATTATCAACTACTAGTTCTTTCAAATACCTTGGCTTAACCATAAAACATGACCTTACCTGGGATTTGCACGTTGACATTCTTTTAAGAAACCTTAACAGGTACCAAAGAATGATTTCCCGACTTCATTATCTTCCTAATTACTTATTGATACTTCTTTATTATTCTCTGATACATTCTTCTCTCTGCTACTGTATCATTTTTTGGGGTTCATTAACCTCGTATAACACGACTAGATTGTTAAGACTACAGAAATGGTTCCTGCATACTATCACCAAATTTCGTATTCCGCAATCTGTTTCTCATTTTTTTGCTTTACTTCAAATCCCAACGGTTCGTCAGATCTATTTTATACAATTATGTTCCTTTGTTTTTAAGGTCATAAATAAACAGCTAATTTTATCCCGCCCTTTCAATATTATTTCACAGTTAAATAAGCACAATTATCCTACCCGTAAAGCTAGTGATATTCGTTTACCAAGACCAACTACCAAAGCTAAGACCAACTACTCTCGTCGCTGTATTTCATATGCCGGTTTAATGTTTTGGTCTTGTTTACCAGAGGATGTTCGGGATATTCCATCGTATCCGCTTTTTAGAAAAAAGCTTAAAGCCATTTCTTTTATGGATCAACGTATCGCCTATCTCTAATTTACTCTTAACGGTTTCTCATTTCTTCTTTCTTTCGCTTTTTTCCCTCTGTCCTCTTTCCCATTCTTTTTGTTCTACTTTTATTGTATCTTTGGTTTAGATATAATCTAATTATTATTTATTTTATTTGTTTTATGTATGATTTTGAATATTTATGCAAATTTTGATTATATAATGCACAGTGAGGTCAATATGACCCTTATTAGCGCTTGTCTGGAATGGTTTGTCACTTTTTTTTTTTTTTTGTATTTATTTAGAGGGCTTTGTTTGCTCCAACCAGTTCTGTTTATTGTTAATTATTATCAGTTTTTTTGTTAATTCTGTTGTAATTTTCTAATTATTCGTTAACTAACGACTAATCTCGTTATTTATTTGAATATATATATATTGACATATGTTTTATTTTTCTGTATCTTGACACATTACGTGCTGCCGGGGACCTAACTCGTCGGTCTATGACCATACCGGCCATATGCTCTGTTTGTAACAGTAATTATAATTGAAATAAAATAAAAATAAAATAATATCCTTATATTATACTCATTCATCTACGTGTATTCACAATCTGCAACATTTCAATATTCCCTATGAGACCAGACTTTTGGGATACCCTGTATATAGCATCGAATATTTTTAAGAAAGCTAGTAATCAAATTTATCAAATAGATTTATTTATACACTAATTAAATTTTCTTATGAATTCAATAATCCTTCTCCGTTACGCTAGACAGAAAAGTTAATTTTGCTTGAAATTTTACCTACTTCTTGTTTATCTCTTTTAGTTTATAAGCGGAGATTACTGTTACATTGAATTTTTTGTAGACTATTAAATCAGAATAATACATTCCCAAATAAAACCTCTTTTCTAGGTTAAAGAACCCATGCTTAGATGGAAAAGTCTGCGCATCTCCGTATGGTTTTAAGAATCACATGGCTCTAAATAATGACACTAATGAATTCATAGTAAGTTAACTTTTTTTTATTTCATTTTTATTTTTTTAAGAAAAGTAGCTCATACTCTTAAAGAAAAACTTTTAAAGACAGTAATTGAGTCAGAAAATTAGAATGTTCCATTTTAAAGCAGTCAATGTACATACGTCAACGAGCAGATGGAACTATACTGATATTATAATTAAGCCTGTTTCATTAGCACCACTTGAGTTAGGATTACCTTGCCACCGGCATCAATGGATATCTGAATTCGATGCTTCAAATTAAGCTGTAACACGGCCTGAGGAATGGTTCAATGTAAAACCATTGAATGTCATATCTGATTCTGAAAGAGCTGAACTATCCTCGTACACGAATTGATTGGAAGAGATGTTTCCTTTAAAATGATCAACTAAATTATTTGTTTTAAATGACATTTTATCAGAACGGACTTTAAGTTTGAACTTCCATAAAGAATAATATCCAATTTCTAAAATAAAAAATTAAATTTCATCAAAGGGCTGCAAATTGGGCAAATAGCAGTTGAGAAAAAAAATGATAGACAAATGGTTACGATAACTCTCTTCTATAGTCCGAAGTATCAGCATGTTTTTTTTAAATCGAACATTGTAACAATAGATTACTAAACAATAAGAAACTAGTCCTAACCATTTCCAAACAATAGCAAACAAACCAATTTATATCTATCTATTAATATTCAACAATATAGAAACAATTTCTTAAGCTTTTCGGCTCTCGGCCGCAGACCACAAAGTAACAGAAATGAATACACGTAAGGTGAAGTAATATCACCTAATACCCTTCAAAGTAATCTCCAGGTATCTAAAGCTCTTTGCTAGCGGTGAGGAAAACGGTGATTACCATCAGCTTATATGTCTATAATCTAATGACTGCCGTTTAATAATTGTTTAATGCATTAAGATAATTCTATGTGCAATCGTTATTGTTTGCTAATTTTCATCCGTACCCGCTACTTATTAACATTTATATTTCCTTGAATAATCTAATCCCTCACATTGTGCCTTAATTAGGATTCAATGTAAGCGTATGTCTTGGTCCTTATGATTATTCCAGATCGACTCATCTAATTTGAAGAATTCCTTCCTGCTCAATTTATCTTCTCATAATATTCCACTTTGACCTGAGGAAATTCTGTTTATGGATTTTCTATGGTTCAATGAAATTGTAATGAAGGCTGTTTAACGTGGCAGAACATGATTTAGATACATGTATTCAGATCATAATGACTGCGAGATTGCCATAGAGAAATTCGACATTTCGATTTAAATAATTACACCTATATTATTAAATGAAACGTCATAAATCTCTGATCAATTATCGATCAATGTATATTGTGAACGTCGATGACTATAACCTCAATTAAAATTCATTGCAGTAGACATGCGTATTATATTGTAATAAATAGAGGAAAGTGGTCAAAAGTGGGCTCCCTCAATTTCTGCACTATACCGATACTGCATTATAGCAGTGAAAGGTTGAGGTAGTACTTTCTGTGTCTGCCTACTGGAGGACCAGCTCTCAAGCTATTTATTCAATCTGTTGTTTTTCAATGGCGAAATATTGTTTATTGTGATTGTCGGAAATTTTTATGCTCCACAGTTCCACATGTTTTGTGCCAGGATTTTGAAGAGAAGTGATTTAATTGTTATTCCATATTAGAGCAACTAAGTGTCAGTGTATGTTTGAAGTAGTTAACATGCATAGTTATTGAAAAATATTAATTCAAAAAATTACATGAGGTGGTCCTAATCCGCGCCCCCACGCTATTCTTAAAGTGGTCCCCCATATTTTTACGATTATTTATTCTCATCTTCTTGGAATTTTGCTGTATGACTCAAGTTTTACGCTACAAAGACTTTCTAAGGAAAAAATATGCCTTTATTATTTTTTTTTATATTTAAAATGCTTTTGAAGTAATTGAACACCTGCTATTCCATTACAAATTTTTGAATTTGCTATGTATGATTGTTTTTATAGGAAACAAATGCTGCTCTTTCATTCATTATTTATTTTCGTCTGTTAATACCTGTTTCATTTCATGAATTTAGTGGGCATGGTTTTGGAAATTTTTTTGAAATGGAAAAAGAATACTGTTTTGAAAAAAAAAAATTTTGAAAAAAGTTGATTTATTTTATGGTGTTTATAATAGTAAGACTTATAAAGTAAGTTAACTAAGTATGTATTCCACGTATATTCAATGTTTTTTTAATGCGTAGTTTTGCCTCTACCTGCCAGAAATAAAATGCGGGCCCGCTTTTGATCACTTTTTTCTAATGCTGTATATTTTATTTCATATTAAAATTAATGATTAGTTCGTTATTTTTAAATGACAGAACGTGTGACTTTTTTATTTGTTTTGGTATCTGTTTAAAAGAACCAGCCCCCGTAATTTGTCCCCCTATTTTAGATTCACCCTCTATTTACGAAAACGTTTTGAAAGTTTTGCCTCTTAGACGAAATACTGTTCGGGCCGAAACTATCCATCTGACAGCCTCTAACAGACAGCCTTTTATTTTTCAATCTAGTCACCATTCTTGTTCACACGTATGCGCCAATATTGGACAAATTTCTTATTCCGTCAGCGAAAAAATCGGGCGAAGTATGAGTGATGCACTGCTATTTTCTTCTTCTCTTCACTGGTGACCTTTCAGATGTTACGGGTCGTCCACTGCGAGGCTGGTCATGCATGGCTGTTGTGCCTTTCACACTCCTTGCCCACTTTCTTGTTTTCGCACATGGTTTTCGTAGACAATACTTTTCCTTCGATGAATTTCTATGGATGCACAACCCTCCGCGATAAGGAATTCAGTCACAGAATGTTGTTTCAACCGAACATCATATATATTGCCATTTTCTCAACTATCCTGCGCATGCGTGACGTATCTCGCTTCAGCCAGCTATCTCATAGGAGGCAAAACTTTTCAAAATTCATAGTATTTACCGATGGGGAAAAAGTGATCCTTTTTTAGACGTGGTCCCAAAATGAAGGTTCTCTAACTCAGGAATGTTGCTTATCTGCTGTTGAAAATAACAAATCTGCTTATGTCAAAGTTAATTAAAGGTCATGTATTATTTTATTACAGTATTAATATAAAATCTGTTTCTTGATTGTTAATTAATTTGTTTATAGAAATAGGATTCCAAAGTTGTTAACGCTTCTTGTCGTTCAGCGAAGCTATGATACTGTAGTGAACGTACAGTCTATTCCAAAAGCGTTTTCATTTAGATAAATTATGTTCGGCTTCCTTAAACCAGTGAGATCAATCGGTTCAGGTAAAAGTCAAGTTTGAATCACGTCGGACGATGCCATTTATTGCTTCTTAGCAACAGGAATAGGTAGGCATAATGAGTGACGTTCAACTGTTTAACTGAAATCTGATTTTGAGCCTTTATTAAGAAAGTTTTTTCTTTATTATTAATAATCAATGTATATTATTACTTTAGCAGAAATGCAATAAACTACACGAGGAGGTAAGAGATAAGGTGGCAAAGCACGCCAAACAATATAATGACGAATACACGAATTTAAACATTACATGTGTTTCATGAAATACTCCTAATAGAAAATAAACTTTAAGTTTGCTTCAGATTTAACAAAATAATAGTCTTCTATTGTAAATATATAAACTATAAATCTAGTATGGTATTTCATAAGGAATAGCTACCAATCTTTCAAAATGAAGTATCTTCTGGGTTTATGCTTAAAAAAATAACTATTCTTATCCATGACGGGAAAAAACAATACAGTATCTATTATATGATAGAAGCATATATTTATTTATGCAATACGGTGTACAATACGGTATATCGTAATGGCTTTCGTTACAATACGGAATGTCATATAAAATATAAGCATAATATATGGCGGCATGAACAATTTCGGTATCAAAATATTACAAAATTTTAAAAGTAATAAGTAAAAATATCAATATTTTTCGAAATACAGAAAAATAAATAAATAAAATAAATATTTATTGGTTTGTTCTTAATAAATACGTTAAACGTTTCATCTGCAAACACTGGCTTACTGAAATAGAAAGCAGCGATTAATCTGTTCAGTTAAAAGTGTTGTAATACGCCCACACAACTCATAAACCTGATCCTATTTCCACTCTGGACAGCCAAGTCCATTTTAAACTTCTACGATGTTCGTTCAAACTACTAGACTTTATAACCGATCAATTTTCGATTAGCTCAACTCCTGCCAAGGAAGTGAAAACGCTTTTGGAATAGACTATACGTCCCCACCATCTTATTTTACATAATATTTCAGAGTTTTAATTGCATCAACTGCTTCTGAATCTTCAACAGTTTTTTCTAACAACTCTTCATCCTCTTTGTCACTTACATGTTCTTCGTTTTCAACATAAAAGTATCAGGATCACTTTCGCCAAAATCTGAATTTACAATATGTTAGTTTTTAAAACACTGAATTATTTTGTCTTCCTTGATATTTTCCAGTGCATGTTTGATCCAATTTGCTGCATCTAACACTGTTATAGACTTTTTAGACATTTTTAGACAGATGAATGTACAAGTTTTACAACCTCTTTTCTGATCTCCTGGTTACTCATGATGTTTTGTGGTCTCTGTAAAGAGGTTCATTGTCGTCCCGTTCCAAAAAATATGTGGTCCTTGGTCCTGTTATGGAGGTGGTCCCTTTATGGAGGTTCGTATTGTATTAAGTCAATGGGAACAATACGGTAAAGAAAAATCTGTCCTATTGTGGAGGGGATCCCCTTAGTGAGGTGCTCCTAAAGGTAGATTTCATTGTATATCCACGAGTCACTTTGTATTAAGGAGTTTTATATTTTTGAAAAATGCTTTAATTTATCTATTGATTTTTTTTATCAAAAATTATCATGTGATAATTTAAATCAATAGACAAATCTATTTTTGTATTTCGATTATTTGATAAATATTTTTAAAATTCATTTTATTCAAAGCTATGTTGACCTTTAAAGACGAACCCTCGAGAAACTTCTTAATGTTTAGATAAACTATATTTAGAGAACTGAAATTCCTCTATATCATTTAATAAAAACATATAATATTTTTAAAGAACAAGTTCTTCGAATATCACGTTTAATATTCATCAAAGACATTTCCCACGAAATCCAATCACCCGCTTTCTTCTGGTTGGTTAAAAAAATTCTTCTTAATTTCCATTCCAGAATTTTCATTCAGATTTTATTCTTTTCTTCTTTTTCTTTCTGCCTTGTACGAAAGACAAAAACGAAAGAATTCATGCATATGTTATCATTAGCGGTAATCGATTGGTACTCAGCTCGCGAAATTTATTATCAGCGAAACGCCGATTTAATCAATGTTTCCCTCGGAGAGTGAACCATTTCCCTCGCCCAGTTCCTCTCCTTCCTTTACTTAATCTGTCTGATGGAAATTGCAAGGACGGAAGTGGTTAGTCGTATTAATCCTTCACATCCACTTCTCGGCAGCCTCCGCTTCCGGTCATATTTAATTCACGAGATTAGTGGAATGGAACCAATGCACGCTTCGCAGAGGATTCTAAACTCCTTTATCCCCTCTCCCAGCTGCCTCCCCCCATCTCCGCCACTCGTTTATTGTGGGCGAAATAGAATAAAGGGATCTCGCCCACAAAGAAACAGTCTCTGGATCTCATGTTTCCCCTTCAATGTATCTTCATTTAGAATGCAGCTTTCAAACATTTTCCTGATACATACAATTTTGTTTTTATTTTTAAATTCAATTACACTGGTCTGCAATGAAATCCTCCTTCAAATGAAAATGTTAAAATTACGAAGATTTTGTCGTGCTGAATCTAAATCTGCATTATTTTTTTTTAGCTATCACGTATATATTTTAATTCACTGATTTTTTTAAATAAGACACAAAATTCCGGATATACTGCGTAACGTTTATGCATTTATGCTTCTTTAATCCATCAAGCTCGTATCTATAAATGCGAAACTCATTTCAACTAACAGAAAGATGTCGTCTAACTCTGATTTCACACATTTCTAACTGCATGCGCAGTTTGTGTTTCATTCCATGCCGCGCAGTTGTCAATAATTTATTACGTGTTTCTTCGTATATTAAATTGCATTTTTGGTAAGTTTTGCACAAAATTTATACATGTAGCGAATATTTATATACATATTCTCATATAACAAGCAGTAAAAAGTCTCAGTCGAATTATATTGTTTTGATTTACTCACTCATTTTATTTTAGTTAGGATAAAAATTCCACGGACATGCAAAAATTCTGCCGACTTGTTTTGCTACATTTGTGGTGAATTCACTATAAAGTCTTAACGGAACGCAATATCTGAACTTGTGAAAACGGGTTATCAGTGTTACTTTGGTTACTCTGTTAATGAACGAGATAAAAATTGGCTCCCGAAAATTTGTTGTAATACTTGTTCAAGACCTTTAAGAGGTTGGCTCGAAGGAAGTCATAAGTCCATGCCATTTTGTACACCCATGATTTGGAGTGAACCACAAAATCATGAAAACGATTTCAACTTTTGTATGACTGTAACCCAGGGATTTACGACAAAAAAAACAAAAATAAAATAAAATATCCGAATATTCCGTCTGCAAGAAGACCTCGAAACACTGCTTCATTACCTCCAGTACCTCCATACAATGACGACATGGTGGATTGTGAAAACCCTCGGTCTCAGCCGACTCAATCGAGTGACTACTCTAATGTTTCATCTTTAAGTACAAGTTCATCAGCAAAACCTCATCTTCTTATGCGGTCTGATTTAAATGATCTTGTTTGAAATTTAGGTCTCTCAAAATCGAAAGCTCAACCTTCAAACATTGGAATTTATTAGACAAAAATACGAGAGTCTCATATTTTCGTAACAGACAGGAAGACTTTATGAGTTTCTTTACCAAAGACGGCGTCTTGGTATATTGTGATAACGCTGGAGGACTTCTACAAGAAGTTGGTTTTCCTGAAACATCAGAGGAATGGCGTCTCTTTATAGACTCGTCCAAAGTCAGTTTAAAAGCGGTTTTACTCCACAATGGTAATAAATACCCTTCAGTACCTTTAGCACGTGCGACGAATATTAGAGAAACTTATGAAAATATGAAGTTGCTACTGGATAAAATTAGATACTCACAGTACTCGTGGAACATTTCTGCTGATCTCAAAGTTGTAGCAATGCTAACTGGAATACAAGGAGGCTTTACGAAATTTTGTTGTTTTTTGTGCGAATGGAATACAAGGAGTGTCTGTGAATTCATTCTAATTTCCATATTTCCAGAAATTCAATGATAACAATCCAATATTCACAAACAGGTAACAATTTATTGAACACTATAAGACTACATAACATTCTTCCATGACAGCTTAACACAAAGAGAACAAAGAGATTCAAAACCAAAAGTAAAAAGTGATATTTGATACTAGCAGTTTCTAAAGCGAAGGTTCATGATAGAAACCGAAAGTTCCAAAACGAAATTGAAATTGAAATCCAAGTTCTTAACTTGTAGGCTCATCAAAATCCTCAACAAGGAGGCTTTACGAACTTTTTTTGTTTTTTGTGAGAATGGGACAGTCGCGCAGGAGTAAACACTATGTAGTACAAAACTAGAGTTAAAAATGTACTTCACCAACCTTTAGTACAAAATACCTTAAAACAAAATTCCCCCGAATCAGTTGTAAATCCCTGTGAAGATAGGTAAACAATACGATTTCACAGACTTTGAACGTTGGGTTGATTGTAAGAGCTTGGAGCCATGAAGCGAGTATCAGGGAAACCGACAAACTTGTGAAATGTTCAAAAGCAGCTGTTGTTAAAGTGATTAAAGACTGGACTGTCAGCTAAAAAACTGCGATTAACCATGCAACTTGTGGTTATCATCGACTAGTGAATGCTCGGGCAGAACGGATAGTGTCTAGAATTGTAAAAGACAACAGTGCAGCAAATTACGGCAGAAACCACCTGTCAAGAAGAATTGAGTTCTTGCCAAGAAGAATTGACGAGGTATTAAACGCAAAAGATGGGCTCAATGAAGGAGGTGGTTATAATAAATTGATCACTCAGTGTACGTGATTATGCTTTGGTTCTGCGGAAAAAGTACTAGATTGTTCATAAGTGCATGAAACATATTAGAAAGCCACCACAGTCAAACCCCTTTTTATTGCAATGAAATAGAGGTAAGATTTCTATTTTTTTATTTATTTTTAACTTACTGCACGAGGGTCCGTGTGTCCACTTTTGGATTTGCGACAAACATCTATTCAGGATTATGGTTAATTAATTCATATCTATTGTATATTTTCAAATATTAAACTTTTGCCCTAAACAACCAACTTGAAAATTTTGTTCCAATTCTCTAGATAATGCCGTCTGGCGAAATACGTTGAGAAGACACTCCAATTGATAATAAATAAAGTATTTATTAAAAACCATCGTCTAATTATTTAAATTCCAATAATACAAAACAAGTTTCTCTTTCAAAAACATTATATGTGCTTAATTTAGTTATTCAAAAATTTGCCTAAACTAATTTACCCCTTATTCAACCAAACTGAGCTAAATAAATTACCCTAAGCGGGTGAATATGGTTTTTATTGGGTTTTAATGATTTGCAGTGGTTGCGCGAATTTTATGAGTGAAAAAACCACACCTTTTTCTTGCAACGGGTTTTTTCCTGGAAATATCCCTGGAGAAGTCATGGGTGAAGTAAACCTTGTATAGTTAGTCTAAGTTGGCAAAAAAGTCAAACTTTGTATATATTCAACCAATCAACCAAGCGAAGCCGGGTATTTACTCTAGCTGCAGTGTATTATCAAATAATTTAAAGATTTACAAAAAAAATGATTTAACAAGTCGTAATGACAGAAAAAAACCCAACAATACAAGTTACGAAGCAATTTTAAAAGATAATAATTTTAATAGCACGTACAATAAATTAAAATATATAAACATTATTTACATTAAAATACCTCATCAAGAGCACTTAGATATGCGTTTAAATTTCTATAATTTAAAAAGCTTATTAGTAATCCTGTTTGGTAATCTTTCGACATTTCACCATAGTCTTTATTCCACTGCATATTTAATTACGTGTAAAGAGGATAGGTGAATGCTACATGTTTTAAGATAGGATCTCCTCTCTGAAACAATTCGGTCTATCTGCTTTAATTAATAAGTACATGTGAGTAAAACGTGAATTTAAGATTCTTAATTTGGCCATTACGTCCTCTTTTCGTGGAAAGGAACTACAACTTATGTCCACTGACTGATAGCGGGTTTATTAACACATTATTCCATTTTCCTTGCCAGTACAAACGGCTTCTTGTTCTGTGAAGAGAGGAAGATTCGTGTCCCTGATTTTTAATAACATAACTTAGGAAGTTTTTCTTAATCATCTCTTTAATTTATTAACTCATAAAATATGTTTTAATAGAAAAAATCTTATAAGCTTTCTGAAGTAGATCTACTTCCCATATAGGTAGCTTTGAAGCTTCTTCAATTTCAAATCTTATATTAACTGTAAAAATTGACCTTTAATATAATGAAAATTCTACTCATCTTAATACTCTAATAATGTAGTCTATAATTATGTCCTCGAGTTCACATATTTGTTAATGAATACACTTTGAATGCGCATAAAATAGAAATTCGACAATGATGATAGCAGCTATGTAAAAGGGTGGTTGTAACAAATTGAAAAATAAATAGAGAAAATTAAAATATGCAATGGTTAGCAAAGTTTGACTTGCAATCGTCATATTTCAGAATTTAAATGCACTATTCATTAAAGCTCTTATGGCTTAAATAAATGAGGCTTACCGATAAACAGGATATTTCCTTCGCAGAACGTTTTGGCACGTCAAAATTTTATTTGCAAAAGGAATATCTCAATTAGCTATTTTCGTTCACCCATATCCAGTCCGCAAAGAGCATTCTGAAACAGTAATGTACTAAACAGCAACCTATGCGTCAGCATTGTAAATGTTAGAAATGACCAATACAGCTTTATCCATTTATTCTACTGAAAACGATGTCGCATATTTTGGAGGATATTTGGAGTCATTTTAAGGCATTCGTTGACGATCCGTTTCTGGTATTCTGATAAAGTGTGAACTGTATTGGAGGTGGAGTAACATTTAGATTACTTCATTTCCTTCCACGGATTTCTGAAGTAGATCCATTTTTCATCCCCAATTACACTCTCACGCCAGAAACAGACATCTAGGGATTAGGAAGGAATCTACTTGTTGTTGTGCCTGGTCAGGAGTCAGTACATGGGGAATTTCTCGATAGGGCCTATTCAGAAGCCCGATTGATGGCGCGTTGGGAATGGCCAAGTTCTATTGGTTCAGTACTTGCCTGTAACTAGAACTTCCCTAGACCAGTTATGCAGAGCGTCATCTTCGATAACAGATGGCCTCTGTACCTTGATTTGTCTTCGATGCTTTTCTCACCTTCCTTGAAGCGCTTGAATGATTTATTATTGCGGAGTACATACGTCGACAGTCCCCAGCAGGGCTGGGCTGTTAACTTTGGGGACCCTGGACTATACTGTATGAGTGAGGGAATTTATGGGCTAAGGCTATCATTGTTAGGGTCCTTTGATTGAAGGGGGCGGGGGCTGGGCTGGAGCCCATAAAGATCATGCCTAAATTCGGCCCTGATTCAAGGGCCTGCCACGTCGTTGATTTCTTTCGCCGGTGCCTTTTCCAAAGTTAATGCAAAATAGCCCGAATTCCATGTTTTATGAAACAAACAACAGATAACGAAATCAAGGTTATTTGAAGATGAAGAAGAGAAAGTCCTTTACGAAATACCTACATAATAGGAAATCAATGATCATCTACAAGTTGCCAAATATAAGCTGTTTGAAATACAAATTTGTCAAAATACGAACGAACTTCTGACTCACCTGATATGACTCGCCACATTGCAATATTCGGTTTCCATCAATTCCGAATATATCTCTGCATACAATTACCAGATAAGAGAAAAAGACCAACCAGGCGATCAAAACAAAACAAAACAAAACGAAATTGCCTGCCCAAACACTTAATTACTTTTGGGTGTTGGCTATGTACCTGATAAAATATATATATGCACGCAAACAGATGAGGAAACATAGCTATTTCAGTATTGTTTGCATAGGACGATATCCTTGAGCCGAACATTTTTTATTGTATAGAAGTTTAGACGTAATGATTATTTCCAGCATTTACTACACAGTACGTAATTACTATTTCTTTAGAGCGCATTTACCCAAAAAAGTAATGATTGGAATTCAAAAAAGTACCCACTTTTGTAAGTAAAGCCGTTGCGCCCCCCCCCCCCCCTCGACTTTCAAAGGTATGCCGTTGACCCCTTTCTCATTTAAAATTTTTTAGGCGAAATTAACCATCAGGGGATTGAAGTTTGCTGAAAGGAAACAGCTAATTAAGATTTCCCCTAGCAAATAAATTTGGCGTATTTGAATGTTTTCCGAGCAAATGAGGTTAAACACCAAAAAAAATATACATGCTTCGTTTTCAATGGAATGAATTGTAATCAGTATTGATTCAAACGCTATTCAAACTGCCTTCCTTTGACTGATTAATTTTCTATTATTGCGGTTGTCGCCTCTCAAGAGGTGTTCAGTGGTAACAGTAAAGTGTTTAATTTTTTTTTAATCTTCTATACTGCGGTTTATGTAAACGATAGGATTTAGGACGAGATAAATGCAGTGTGGACTTGTTGCGCTCGCCTCAGTCGGTCCGCCTGTGGTTCGGGGCAAAGGATCGATATTTCGAGTGTTGGGGGAGTCTCTCTGTTTTCTTTGCGTCGCCAATTAGTCGTGAGAGACGAACCGCAGCAAGATTGATGGGACTCCCGATGGTTGTGAAGGAAACCAGAAAGAGAATGATGGCCGCTGAGAAATTGATGACCGTCGGAGAAACGGACTTACTAGAAATGAATGAGTCATTCATATTGCTGCGAACTTCAATTCCCGACTGGAATGGCGAGTGCTCGTTTTGAAGGGATTTCTAAAAGCGCCTGCCAACTTCCAAAGGACAGAACTTAAAGAGAAATGTCTTATCAAACGTGTCTGGCTTGTTAAAATTTATAAATGTCGAGAGACCTTTTTAAAGTTTATACTTCGAGAAAATAATATTTAATTCTATAACAATTTAGAAGACAGTTGTTGAAAATTCACGGATATTTATGTTGTTTAGACAACCGATTGCATAATGACCAATGCAAACTTTTTCTAAATATTTGTAGATTGTGAATTTTTTAATTTAAC
>JAHWFO010025184.1:1038764-1065574 GCA_023313115.1 Rhysida immarginata
ATATTATGATCCTTGGTAAAGATTTATTGCGTGAATGCTACGGGTCACATTCACGTGCACGTGAAATGATGCTATTACATACGCATTGTGTGCTTCATTCGAAAGCAGTAAATATCATGAAAAAATATCTCTGAAAATCGGTCTTTACTGGGAAGTGTACATTACTACTACTCCGCTATAATTAGCGCATGTAAAACATGAAATTTTTTGTATTTCGAAAAAAGGCGGTGCTGAATGAAAAAGGAAAATCCCGGGAAGGGCTAATTCCAACTGGCCAGAAGCAGCAAAATCCTAGAGTTCCCACAAACCAAATACTACGGGTCATTCCAAGAGCCAATCTGCTTATCCATTGTAAATATTCAGCAACTCAGAGAAGGATCGCAAACATTGTAGGAATTTCACAGGCTACCGTAAATAAAATAATAAACAAAGATTTGCAACTAGAAAATCGTCACAAGAGTCGTGTTCAGGACGTCGCAAAAAGGAAGAGGAACTGTCGGAGGCTCTATGAGGGTTTCCTCGAAGCAGAACAATGTAAGTAGTTATTACTTTGGATAAAGTCACCTCAACAATTGCAAAAAGCCTCGCGCGAATTTCTACTTTCACATGGAGAGAAGTCATATCAAAAGTGGTCCAAAGAATGTAAGAAAGGTTTTTAATAAGGATTTATGGTGCTTGTGGGATACCCGTAAAACGGCACTCTCACAATCAGAAGAGTGGACAGGAAAATTAAGGTTGACTGCCTTTAGTATCAGCAGCATGTTCTCAGTCCAATTTTCCATGAGGAAATCCTCGCATTGTATGAAGAGGACAAAAAACAAAGCTTGGCTGCATCAAGACAAAGCCTCCAGTCATACATCTAACTCGACCGTTCAATTTATGTTGGATTTGGAAGATGAAACCGGAATTCACGTTATACCCTTTCATGGTATCCCTGTCAAGTCACTAGATGCATCCCCAATGGATTTCTTGTGGATTTGAAATATTGAAACCAGTCCTTGGTCGACGCTGTCCAACAACTTTTGAGAGTCTCTGGAAAGCTTGCAAACAGGCATGGAACATCTGTCTCACCGTTCTGCAGACATCTCTTCTGCAGTGGAAGATATGGTGCAGGGTAGTAATCCACAACCAGGGTCACCAAATAGAACATGATCGTTGGCGGAGAACTTCGTAAACATTCTCCTCCAAGTCGTTACCATAGATCGCAATAAACCTTCTGTATAGCCTTTGTTTCACGTAGGAAAACCTTACGGCAACAAATGTTCAAATGGATGCACTTCTTGAGCCTTGGAAGTACACGTATTGATAGGAGTATGGAAAAGCTCGTTGTGCATTACATAACATTTTATGCTAATTTTGAGACATCTTGTATTTTTTATCTAATGAGCCCGTAATGCTTTTCCTATCTGACACAAAGGCAATGCCTCGTATGGTATCGAAATATCATACTTATTCATTAATATGGATTTTCAATCTACTATATTTCAATACTCCTATGAGAGTATTGGGACATCCTGTATGTGGACAAATGCCGTTTTAAAAATAACCGTTTCAGTTATCAAAATCGAAATCAAAAAGTTCAAGCTTCAGTGTTAGTTTCTGACCTATTACAGGTCTTTGGTATACGTAGTCTTTGCGGTGTATTGAAAATGTGACTTCATTAGTAGTGCGAAGCGAAACATGAATATTTGCTTTTCTTGTAGAATGGATTATTGATTCACCTACTTTTCCTCACTGAACGATCTTTTTCAATGCATTTTTCAGATCTTTAAAATAACTTAATGTACTGTATTATCTTCATAATTGTCGGAATTACATGAGAAATCTTTTAACGCCTCTTACATTTCCCTGAAACGAAAATCAACTTTTAATTATCCGTATTATGTCATCATGTTCAATGTAATGTTATAAACGCTTATTTGAATATTTCATAAAACACCATACTAGTATGAAGATCTTAATATATCTTATTTTTGATTATCTAGTGGCTTATGGCTTTAAGAAACTAACGACTAAAAATTTATGGATAGTGATGTTTGCTTTTCTTTTAATGGGTAACTATATAAAGTTTTAATTTACCGCTACCTCGTCTTTTTTTCTTTTTTTTTACTATGTATCCTGCTGTCTTATGACAAACCTAGAAACTGATCTTTGTTGGAATGCGAGTAGTCGAAGTGATTATTATTTCGAGTCTCATCTCATAATAATTTAGGGATCTGAGGCAGGGGATAACTTAGCTTTTTTCTGGCTCATATCTCAACAGCACTTTCTGAGCTCGTGATGTACTGCTCACCGTGTGCTTCAAAGGAGCCTCATTGCGCATGCTCACTTCTCCTTCTCATTCCCATTCGTCAGTGGGTTTTCTTCAAGAAGCAACGGCATTTTTTACTTCTGTTAAAATTCCAAAAACGCCCTCGTAAGCTAGAGCACAGAATTTCTTCTCCTCGAACATCGTCGCCGCTTGATTCTACTTTTGAATGTTAAACATGATGAGGTAATTTAAATAAAACTTGCAAAAAAAAATACAGATTGAGAAAGTTTGCAGATGGAATCACGGTTCCATTCATAAAAGTAAAGCTAACAGATAACTTTTCTGCAGATATTAAAAAGCTTAAATCCTAAAGTAAGTCTCCAATGATAAATTCTAATAATTGCTAGCTGAATACAATACAAAATTTTTACTGCAGGCTATAATAGGCTATCAAAAAATTATAAAAGTTTGACTTAAGCTTTCATATTAAGAAATAACTTTGCGCACTTTTATGCACAGTAAAGAGTAAGTTTCAACCTTTTAATTGAGGATATGTTTTGTTTAAGAGTTTAACTATTTCTACTAAAACAGGTGATTCTAAAATGGCTATTTCATTTGAAAAGGTGCAATGTGCAAAATCAAATAGACAAGTTCAGAGAAGTTTCTGTATCAAATGTGCGGGGAGGGGGACTATCGCTTTTGTCTTTTGCGACTGGCACGAAATGCTTATGGAAGCAGGAATTTGGTTAGATAATGGAAAACCAGGCTCTCCACTGTCACCTCGTTCATCTGATATCACTTCCGTGGATTTTCTTTATAGAGAATATGTTAAAGATGGTACCTAAAACTAAGGTAAGAAGTATCAATGAAAATGCATGCTGAGTTGACATCCTTCGTGCAACAAAATGAACACTTTACTATATGATGTTAGGAAATCATTATAAGCGTTTCTTTATATAAGGTACCTCCTATTCTGTAATTTAATAACACTGGTTAATGAAATTTTTCAAACTTTTCATCATGAAAATGAAACCACATGATCTAATAGTTTTTTCTGAATTCAAATATCTTGTAGAATTTCTGTATCACCTAAGGATTTTCAGTGATACATCTTATATGGATTTTGAATGACACATTTAAAATTTACTGCATTAACTATACTAAGAAATATCGATTTTCTGCTGTATTTTGCCACAAAAACATCCCTCTTAAGGGTCCAACAAGAGTCAATTAGTACAATTGGCTGCACCTGCCCTACTATCACGTTACAATTCTGAAAATGTTCCGATGGAACCGTTCACCATCTTCATCGTCTACTGATTCTTATTTTGATAGCAAGAGTCCAAGAAGTGGATTTTCAAAAACAAATTACATCCCATAGTCTTGTACAGTTTATAAAGATAACCCTATATTTTCTAATACAGGGCAAGTCAAAATGATGGACCTGACTTCAGATATTTATTCTGCGATGTCTAATGAACGTATCATAAAGTGAAGCAAGTGCTTTGAAAGGTTAACTTTCACAGCTTCATAGCTTCCACGCAGTGTTTTCACTTTCTACCGTTACGAGTCAGCAGCGAGCGTTTGAAGAAAATGGCGTCGACTGGAGAACAGAGATCGCTCTGTGTGGTCCAGCAGATATGTGCTTGACTATCATGTAAACAATCTGTGATTAGTGTTCAACGGCATTAGTGATGTGATGTGTTTGAAGTAAATTTTGAACGTTTATCTTTCGTAGCACATGTCTCACAATACCATATGTTCTTTAGATTAGGCTAGGTTCACATGTCTCACAATACATAGCCTCGAAGCTTCCCTGACTTAACCCCCTTGCGACTTCTTTTTATGGGGGTATTTGAAGGACTTAGTGTTTGTGCTGCTATTACCGGCTGATCTGCTATTACCGGACTCGTATCACCGATCTTTTGCTCAAGTTGACAGGCACATGCTTCATTGAGTATTAGATGAAGTCAATTACAGATTTTATATCTGTAGAATCACTAAAGGGGCAGTACATATCGAATATCTGTAACATGGTAGAAAAACTTGGTGAGTTGCTCTATGTGCTTGTAAATTTCGTGATGATATGTTAAATATTAGGCCTACAATAAATTCATGAAACCGGTGCAGTCATTACTGTTCCCCCTTTTTTGTTGTTCTATTTCACAGTTTTTGCTTATTTTTGTTCCGTATAATGATTGTTCAAATTAATCATAGACTGCGATACAGATGACAGAATATTAGGAAGTAGTTGTTCAGGAAGTAGTCCTAAGGTCGACAGTTTCTGTATACAGTTTGCAAAGAAGCTGGTAGGCTAGATCCGAAACCATTCTTCCACCGCGACGCGTCGTCTCTCTAGATACTTTATTCCAACCATGTGATCTCGCCATCATGTTTTCCACTGTGATAACAAACTGCACATGATCCGTCTCAAGCGGTCCTCGGTGCATTCTCCTCCTTCCAGGAATTCCTCATACTTTTCTAACAGGCGTTCTCGTAACTCTTTGCACGAAACCAAAGATTTCCACTCCTTAAAACCTCCTTAAACAAGAATTGAATCGCAGTCTGATGATTATGCTTAGTTGTATCCACGGTGGAAGATTAGCTAATCTTCCGCCGTGGACATATCCATGAGACAGTTTAGGCTGAAAAGTGTTTACTTTACTACAGCACAGTCTCGTGTCAACTGAGCAAGTGACGTGCTGTATTCTCATGTCTCAGCATAAATAAATAAATAAATAAATAAATAAATAAACACACGGCCAGCCTGGAGGACGTAACTTTAAAACTATGGGAGATAGAAATATTTTACGGTCAGTTTTGAAATCAGAGTAAAGAATACTTTTAGAAAACATTCTCAGTTGCTCTGAGATAAAGGTTGTTTTCTTTTAAACCTTCTATTTAAAGTGAAAACTAATTTTGTGGACTGTCCTGTATTTCATTATGAAGACTAAATTGAACATTTAATGGTAAGACCCTGCAAAAACCTGATCTTTCGGATAGAGACTATCATTTGTCAAAGTAAAATAAATAAATAAATAAATTAAACTCTTTTATTCTATGCTTTGCAAAAGATAGTCTCTGCCCGAAACGTCAAGTTTTTTTCATGGTCTTACTGCTCTGGGTCTAATTTTGTTTTATTCCAGGGTTTTTGTGTCTTCTCCTTCTTTTCTTCTCCATCCGGCATTATCAAGACTAATGAAAAATAAGCAATTTAATAATTCCAATAACTCAATGATTTAAAATTTTGCAGGAAGACTATTATTCTCGCTATTAAAACCTTGTAAGAGACTATTTTAAATATTCTTAGCTTTTTTTGAAATATTTGATTTCTTGACGAAGACTGTCGTTTAAGAATTTTTGGACAATGCAGCACTGAAATACCTCGTAAGAAAATAAGAAAACAATACATATATTGCTTAATTAATTCAACAGAAGTTAAATAAGCCAACTATATGTAAGTGAATCTTGCTACAAAGCGTTTAATTTTCATACACAAATTCCTAAATACACATTTTCTCAACAAAACATTATTGATAAATATTTGATTTTTTCATGGTTAATCATGCAAATCATCGATAGTGATTGGCATTCTTGAATTAATGTCTAGCTTCAAGTAATAGATTTGTTTACATTGCGACCAAAATGCAACAAAGAAGCGAGAGAAATTAGGATTTGTTTTCATAATTTGACTTAATTTGTGGAAAGCGTATTGCGTGGTTGCTCTGCTTGACAACACAAATTAAAAGTCACTCATTCGGGCGATTTTGTTAGCGATGAGGGGAAAAACGCAGGTATATCGGAACCGGTTGCAAACAATTAGGATCAAAATTCAACCGCATGAGCATCAGAAAGCACTTTTAATTTGTGTTGTCAAATACTAACAAACAACAACACGCACGCGATTTCCGTTTTATACGAATTTAGTTCATTACATTCGCTTTCATTATCCTTGTTTTCGAAATTCTTATCATCACTTTCAAAGCGGTATGTGATGCCTTTATAGCAAATGCATCCTGTTTATTTATTAATGTTACATATACAAAAGAAGGACATTGCATGCTCGTTTTAAGCAAAGACAGAATGAAAGAACATAGGAGATAAAACCGAATTAATGCTTTCCGTACTTGTTAATGAAGAGATAATGTTTAAAAATATAGAAAAGCGTTTCGTTGAAGTAAATTGCGATTCTTTTCATTTTCTAGAGAGAAGTGGCGAATGCAAAAGTTTCTGCCAATTTAGACGATGCTGAAGGTGGGTTTGACGCCATCATGCAAGTAATTGCATGCAAGGTAGGATAAGAACAGTAAATAAAATGTATAGTACTTGTATGTAATAATATATTTGTTTATTCTTCAGTATAAATAAAGATTTTTATCTTGTATTCTCATGTATTTAGTCCCGATGCACTGCGATGTTTCAACATGGAAACTAAACAGTAAACTGCTTTGTGGTTATTCTGCGCTTGAATAAAGTAGAGTTTGCTTGCGAATATTGATTAATAAGATAAATTAATAATCCGCAGTCATATGAAGAGATGACTCCTTTGAGTGGCAGAAGCACATCTAGCCGATTGGAAGTGGATCACTGATCTGACGGCTCTCGCTTTTAACCGCATCATGCTAATGTCAGGCGGGAAATTTGAAGGAAAGATTGCTTCTGGCTAGGAAAACAAATGCTTTGGGCCTATTTATACACGTAAGGCAACTCTTGGAAGCTAATGACTATTTAAAATTGTTGCGGATTGACTTCCACTTTACCTTTGATTTTGATCTGAAATCTGTCGGAAGACATTTAACGAAGAATATTCTCTGTTTTTTGGTTATCTTAAATCTTTTATATAATCTAGCTGTGCATTTAGGGAATGATATCGAACGGGGGCTAATATTCTCCTTCAACGAACCCTCAATTAGTCGTATCCATATTTCAACGAATCCGCAATTAGTCAATACGCTGCTGTTTTGCTTCTAGGTAATCCGAGAGTGTTTTAAGAAAGAGGCCATTATGTCATGGCCAATTCATTGTATAAGCACTCACTTGATTATTTGTGAGCTGTGGCTGTTTTTTGAGAACACGAAATTACCTATTAATATTTTCTTTGGACCGTAGTTAAAACTTTTATTCAGCATATCTCCTATTGTCTATCCTGAGCGATTTTCTATGAATATTTTTTTAGTGGGAGCTAGTGTTTAACGATAGATAGTTCATCGACTAACTGAAAAAACGGAAGAAAAATTCCTCGACCTATCCAGCTCGTCGCTCTGCCATCTGAGGCACTGTGGACATACTACAGCAAGACGATCTCCAAATGCCCTAAAGACTACAAGGTAGTCAACGTGGAGGAAAGGAGGAATTCTCGTTCTGTGAGCCGGGTGCCTACCCTATCATCAGAAATGATCAATAAGATGATAGTATTAAATCAAAGTGTTAACGTCAAAACATTTTTAAAACTGACAATTCTTTATTTTGTCGTCTTGAGTGGCAAAAGAGGAAACTTTTAAGATTTTAACTCTGACTACTTTTGGACATTCTGCAGCATAAATGAGAGTATTATCATAAAAAATGTCATCTCTTGGAGTTAATGCTTTGGAGTGGATCTAAGCAAGGCCGCCTAAGGTCCTGGAAGAAAGTATAAGGTCGCTTGATAAAACAATGCTGTGTCTAAACCGTTTATTTGTAAGATCTGTTCTTTCAGAATATTGTTCAGTAACACAAAATAAACAAATATGTGTAAAATGAATCCATTCTAAACAAAAATAATAAAATTATAACAGAAAACGTCATATTTCAGGTATTTTGCCTGGAAATAAGTTTAAGGTCGGGATGTATTTTGTTTTAATAGCCAATGAACTCGCCCTTCTTTCAATAACCTTAATCATTCGGTTATTCATGGAGTCTGTGAGTTGTTTTAATACTTCAGGAAGCACTTCTCCCCATGCCTTTTTCACTTCTGCAACAAGTGCTTCCTTGGTGTTGTATTGGCGACGATTCTGGTACACGGTACGCACCAAGATACCCCATAAGTTCTCAATTGGGTTCAAATCAGGGCTACGGCTTGGCCAGTCTAATACAGTTACTTGGTTGGCTGAAAACCAATCTTTTGTAGATGCTGTCCTGCTGAAAAATCCAGTGGCCTGAAGTGATGAGAGGGGCATGCGGTAGTAAATTGTCTGCCAGCATGTCCTGGTACTTTAAGGAATTCATCCTTGTGTTTATGAACACAATAGGAGTTTTCCCACCCCGCGCAAATCCACCCCACACCATTACCGAACCCCCACCAGCTTGCCTCTTGGAAAAATATTCTTGATTCCCACGGATATCATGCCAATATCGAGTGAAACCATCAGGCCCGTCTAGGTTAAATTTTTTCTCGTCAGAGAAGACGACATTTTCCCATTTTTCCCCAAAGGATACACATTTCTTGGCAAAGGCAAGTCTTGCATCTTTGTGAGCTTGTGTCAGTGGTGGTCTTGCCATCATCTTGGAGAACGACAGATGAGGATCCGACGAGAGTACACGTCTCACAGTTCTACTTGTGCATTTAAAGTTCAACTGTTCTTTAATAACAGCCGAGGAATGATGTTTTGTGCGGGCTAATCGCAAAGCCCTCAGTTTCTCTCGGCGAGTCATTGCTGGTGGTCTCCCTGATCTTGTCTTGACGCCATAATTGTCTTGATCGTTTAAGAAATTATTTACAACAGTTTTTTGATCTTCCAATTTTTGCAGCTATTTTGGATCCAGTTAGGCCAGACTACTTGAATGCCACAATTTGACCTTTTTCAAACTCAGAAAGATGCTTTCCTTTCGGCATTGTGAAAGTCACAAGATACAAGGAAAATGTGTCAATAATTTTACTTTATCTAACTCAAGAACACCTATTTAACATGTATTTGCATAATTATGAGTCAGTGGTCGGCATGTCTCATTAAATTTAGGGGAAATAGGAAGCGACCTTATAGTTTCGTCCACGCAGAATTGCTGAAATATCACATTTATTACTATAATTTTATTTTTTATCTTTACTATGGACTCTTTATTGTTTATAAATATTCTTTACGTGTTGTTGAACAATATTCCGAAAGAACAGATCGTAAAACTAAACGGTTTCGACACAGCATTGTTTTTTCAAGCGACCTTATACTTTCTTCCAGGACCTTAGATAAGAAGGTCCGGACACTGAGCTGATGACGTCACTAACGGAGACTCCGTAGCCGACGAAAAAGACAGGCCCCGGCACTGAAAAGTCACCTGACCATAGTAGTCCGGTTAGTCACCTGACCTACTAAATGTTATACTTTTAGAATAAAAAATTCATTTAATTCAAATGATTTTTGTTAAATTTGAGTGTTGTTATCGCTTGAACATGATCTAAACATGAAAGATCGCTTATAAACGACGTCAGTGACTTAGATGACCAGAAACAAAATAAATTTGTATGCCTATTTGAAGAATATGTTAGCAATCCAGGCTTCGTTTACTATATGATGTAAAAGAATTATATTAAATAGTTCATGCTGAATGATAAAATGATCTGCATCCGCATGTAAGCTCAGTATAAAGATCGAGTATCGCCTGCGTCCACTACGTCAACCTTCCCTCCTTTGATCACATGAACATTCCCATCATGCTCGAGCTGTCCGGGCCTTCTAGACAGCATTGATCTAAGGCGATCCATGTGCTCAAAATAGTTGCATAACCCTAGCCAGTCACCGTCTTTCCCAGTGTAACTGGATCTACAGAAGCACGAAATGACTTCCCAAATCATTATGTGACATCCACCTTGCTTCACTTTTGGAGTTATATTATACAAATCGTAAGCTTGTTTAAGCTTATCATTTCGGAGGGGGTGGACATGGGGAGGATTAACGTCATTAACTTCAGGCATACTAATCCTGGGCGTTTCTATTAGTTTGTCCAATCTTTTACATCGTATTAATGGCAGTGCAATAATCGAGCCAGTGTCAACGGAAATTAGGCAACTAATTTTTTAAGCGTAGCATCTGAATCTCCCAATATCTTTTGTTCTTAATGAAGTATGCGTTTTTGATAATTTTCATAAGAAATAGCATAATACTAATGTAGTAGTAGGATTTTCTTTAGGAATAAGAAAATCTAATTTTTTAGTAAGCATTTTTCAAAAGAGTTTTTATCTCTGTAACTTTAGAAACAAATCAAATGGGATGAGAAATCTAGAAAAATAATTTTGTTTGCAACAGATTCAGGCTTTCATTATGCCGGAGATGGAAAAGTGAGATACTAGTCTTTTAGATTCGAACATTATACCGGGTGTTCCGTTCAAACCTCCTAGATTTCATCAGAACTTGCTGGTTAGATGAGAAAGTTTGAATGGTAGGAAAAAGCAAGAATTAACTCAAACAATTTTATTTGACGCAGTAGTAAACCTCTACATGCGCAATATTGGTAGCACGAACAACATCCAATATGTATTCAATTTCAGTAATTATATTTAATCAGATCTCTTTAGAACATTTTTAGCCACAGAAACTTCTCTAAGCATGTACTCGCGGGTAATTTCTTTGCTTGAAAATTATTGATTTTGTTTTTGTTTCTGTATACCAGATTACTCTTTGTGCATGCTGCTATCGAGTCGCCATTTTCCATTAAGCGACAATCGTAGCTTCTGTAATGAGTGACAGGTTAATATGAACGTCCTTAAATACAATTCTTGAAATTTTCTTTCTTCTAGTGTAAATTCATAATATATCACCATTCGTGCACGACGATTAAGTAAAATGTGGATGGTTTGAACTGAACACCCCGTAGTGTAAATTTTTCGATGCGATTATATCACCAGCTACTTTCCCGTCGAATATGGATTCTTTTTCAATTATACCTGAATGTTTTCATCGAACATTTGCAGTTGGGCGGAGTAGTCCTTCCAAACGATGAGAAATGTCATTTGGACGATTTAGGATATTACACTATGAGCACCCAGCAGGTATTATGAAATTTAAGAACTTATTACTGTTATTTTATGATTCTGTTGATCATGGATTTATCATTTAATTCTCCATTAAATATAAACATCAGGATTATCCTTCACTCAGCCAAATTTATCGACAACTGAAGGACAATAAAGTGATCTTAATATTCGCGGTAACAGCTGGTCAGCTTCCGACGTATCGGAAATTGAGCGCTGCTCTCCAGGGTTCCTATACCCGCGAATTGGCCGATGACTCGTCCAATATCGTCGAATTAGTTCGAAAACAATACAGCGTAGGTTCCATTGTCTCGTGTCTAATTGGCTTTTATATGTGATATACTGATATTAATTAAGATCAGCTATTGGGAGATATCTTGTATATATTTCTAGGAAATAAGTTCGGAGGTGGAATTAAAGTTTGAGAACGTTCCAGAAAATTTGAAAATTACGACCACAGCCAATTGTCCAAAGTAAGTAAATGTTATGAGTACTAAAAATGATTTTGAATATGATACAAAGATATCAATATCTCTTTTAACATATCGAGGTTTCAATATCTCTTTAATGGTCGAGCTCGTTCAACTTTTCTATACCCTCCGTTTGTTAATGTGTGATAAGCATTTCAAAATTTTTAATAACTACATCAATAAAAATACGGAGCTAATATAGAAATAATGAAAATTGTAATTGTACGAAAAAATAATAAAAATTGTAATTGTTTTAAGGAAAATTCTTCGCAGAAAATATGCCGCCGATTTTAAACTCAAAGTGATAATGTTGCATTACGGTTAGGGTTCTATTTTTAAATTTTAATTTATTAGTTCTATAATAATTTTTAAAGTAACCTGTAAATTTCATATCTTAATTTTTAAAATAATCTTTTTAAGCTAACAACACAGAAGGTAATTATAATCAAAAGCAAGATTTAATCTCACTCAATTAAAAAATACATTTTAGACATTCTTTGCAATCTGGAATAACATTGCAATTTCAAAAATTTAACATTCCTTAGTGCACAAGCAAAGTCTTGGGGGTAGCAGTCCTATGGAGGCCGAGTCTGTGCGTGTGTATTTAAAAATTTTGGATTTTTGAAGTTCTGCCTTCGGATTCTTAAAGACCATCAAAACGCAGAATAGGAATGTCTCTAAGACTCACCCTACGAGAGGCGCAGGGAAACAATTTTGGCTCTATTAAAGAGCATTCAAAAATATTTGACACATATTTTTTCTTTTATTTGACAAGACGAGTATTTTTTGAGATATTATACCGTTCCGGGTCTTTTTATTCACCCTGTATGTGTCGTTAAACGTCAGCCAATGAAACGTAGCGGCAGACAAAGTTATTTTTCAAACTACCACGTAGGACAATTATTAATTGAACATCAAGAAAGTTTTTATTCTATAATATTTTATCTCTATTTAATTATAATATTAACTCATAAAGGACGTACACGTAGTTGTACGACTCATTGTTTTTTGTTTGTTTTTTGCGCGCAAGCAAACATTGGAAGCGATAGCTTTGCTTTCAGGTGAGGTGGATTCGTGCGTATTGTTGAGTAGTGGAAGAAAGAAGTTGAGAGCGCATTAATGCACATACACACCGCTTTAACAATGGAGTCGTTGTATGTGCTCAAATTTTTTAGTTTTCGCGGTTTATTTGGAAAGAAACAAAACTTCGCATTTTCTTATTTTGCAAACAAAAATAGTAATTTAAGATGAGTAACATACCGCAAAACATCTGGAATAGTTTGATTAATCGAGACCCGGCGTTTATTTAACGGGAGACAACCATCAAAAAATAGCGATTTTCATCAAAACAAAAATTTTTTTTATCATAATATGATGCCTTGATATGTTGGTCAAGTATATCCATGGTCAAATACTGCAAAATATCATTTGAAATATGTAAAAAAAAAAGTTTTCTATTCCGTGGTGATAAATTTTTGGTATAAAATACGCATTTTTCGAAAGTCTCTGTAATTATTCTTCTAATTGTCTTATGACAAAAAATTTTTTGCTTAGAGATCATAGAATTCACTAAATCGATTATAGATTTTAGTCTGCCTTCAAGAAGATTTGAGGTCACCAATAGTAGCGAACGAAAACTGAAAGCTTTACGGCTCCAATTTGTACATTTCTCAGCTTCTGTTTTTTTGCCTGCATCGAATTTTTGTTTTGATTTTCCAAAACAACTGCCTGTCAGAACCTAATGAATTTTTATTTACTTAAAAGGAAAATATATTAAAAGTACATGACAGAGAAAAAGTTATGAATATAGTCATAGTTAATTTTTAAAAAAATTATAAAATACTTATTGCCAGCAAATTTTTTGAAAAAATGCACAACACTACAATTTGATTTTTTTTCCATTTTCATGCAAGAATATTTTAATTTTCTCTCTCTTACGTACTAAAACATGGATAGTGATGTCTTTCTTCAATTTTAGTTCATTAGTTTTGTAAATGTTTATAAACTAATTTTTAATTCCAAATTAGCATAAATGTTTACATATTTTTGCATATATCTTACATATAAACTTGAATTTCATTATGAAACTTGGTACAGAATCTAATTGGAGTCTGCCTCAGCTGTGTGCCATGTTTCAAAAAGTTTGGACAATGAGACCAAAATTTAAACTTTTTTTTCTGGTTGTCTCCCCTTAAGACCCGGCGTTAAGGGCTATTCCCAAAAAATCGGAACAAAAATCGCCGGAATTTATACGATTAACCCAAAAAACAATCCACCCGACGTTTATTTGAGACCCAGAGTTTAATCTATTTTTAAAACACCACCCGGCTTTTAATCGAGACCGGCGTTTATTTGAATATCCGGCCTTTATTCAAGGTTTTATGTTGAATTTGGTGGGAATCTGTGAGGTACATGTTCCCTTGTCAGTAGAGTTAACCACATTTAACGAGTAAATGGAGTGAAATTTCACTCTTGCATTTTTTGACATTTCCAGATGAAAAAAACTAAAATTGTTATGCACTATTTTGGAGGTTTATTTCACTACTAATGAAAGATGACATAGTGTGATGTTTGTGTAAGCTCGCTTCAGTTTTTTTTTTCCTTTTTCCCATAGAAATAAAAAAGGCACGACGGTTTGCAAAGGCTTAAAAGTGGGAACAACGGTAAGAAAACATTCATACAGAAACAATAATTTGTTCGTTTGTTATTTTTGCTTTAACTCTGAACATATGAAAATAAATGTCCTGTTGTATTCGTAATTATTATAAGCTATATTTAATATGCTTCTATAGACTCTCTCACTTTACCTTGACATTGCTGTTTGTGTCAGCCGCAAACGAGACTGACTGGACCGCACGAATTCCTTGAATGTATTCGTGCGCGCAATAGCTGCCCCTAAAATGCAGCTTACAGAATGGCAGCAATAGTTATCAAACGATAATATTCTCCTCTTGCTGCGGAAGAAAGAATTAAAGGAATGCTGCCGCTGACTGGATACTTATGTCACGTAATGCTAAAAGTCAATCAGAAATAGCGAGTGAGCACCAGAAACGGTTTACGCACACCGTAACCGATTCAAGAGTGTCAATTTAAAGCGAGAAATTCTTTAGTTGTAAATATAATTGTGATACAAATTGGGGCTTAGTTACCATAGCTTCTATGCAAGTCGTTAAAAATGATTGACGCTCCAATTTTTTTCCTTCACACTAACCATTTATTAGGACAAATTAAGTGCATGTTACATTACAGCCATTCCCGCTAATGTTTATTCACTTTTGCCATCGTTCCAGCAGTTTCCGTATTGCACGATCGCAGTACACTATTCTTTCGCGGTATCTTCGCACCATTTCTGGACAGGCCATCTAAAACACGTCGTTGGAGGAGAACAAACAATGCGCCATATGTCATAGGTATACTTGAAATAAGACAAAATGCTGCTTACGTAACGGTTTGAGTGGCACAGTGGTAAACGCTGTCCATTTTAGGCAGAGAGATCCGGGTTCAAATAATTTTAAAATTTTTTCCGTCACTTTTTGTGCAGTAAAAGCACGTAGAACAAGTTTTTACAAAACATTAATAGTCCAATTAAAAATGAAACATTTTTTCCAGTATTTTCAGGCGCAAATAGAATCTAAATGGAATCTAAACTCTCCTATTATTTTTGAACTCGTCCCCGTATACGCGACTAGGCGTGACTCTTCTATCGAAGCTTGCAAAGACAGAATTATTTTTACAGTATGAATCATACTTTTTTAATTATTCTCGTACCCAACCTCTTTCAACCATCTCAACGTAATTCTAAATATATATTTCTGGCAAACAGAGAAGTTACATACTTATTCCGTGAGATTGCCAATTTTGTTCTACTGCATGATGAAGATGAACAAATATCAGACCAGAACAGCTTATTAAGGTGTGTTAGCATTTCATTCTCTTTGCACCAGTGTTCCGACCACTTACTGATCACGCATGGTATCAAGCTGGAATACTAGAGAACAAGCCATAATATAAGAACGTTCGGGATGCTTGTTTTCGATTCAAGAAAAAGTCTTGCAACTTTTTATTCGATGATTGCCAGATGACCCCACTTATCATATGCAGTTAATGCCAATAAATAATTTCCTTTCAGCGCTTTTATCATGAGTATCCTGCATGTGATCATGTAGAGACGTATTCTCCGGCAGAAGATATAGAAAGTTCTGACTATGTAAGCCGCGGTAGAAGAGTCACGTCTAGTCGCAAGAGATCAAGGAGGCGAGGTCGAAACTAATAGATTTTAGATTCTATTTGCACCTGAAAAAATTGAAAAAAAGCATTATTTTATTTGAACGGTTAATATTTTATGCTAAAACTTATTCTACGTGCTTTCACTCCACAAAAGGTGAAGGAAAAAATATGCATATTTTACAAAGTATGCTATTGAACCCGTATTTCTCTGCCTAAAATGCACAGCGTTTACCACTGTGCCACAGAATGACAAATATTACTTTCTCTTATACACTTCCTCCAATTTTGTTTTGTCAAATTTCTGTAAACTAGGAGCCCACATAGTCATGCGACTGGCCTTGTGAGGAAGAATGGACCAATACCTTTAGCACATGCAGCATTTTGTCTTACTTCAAGTGTACCCTTGATATATGGTGCATTGTCAGTGCGCACCGCCTCTTTCATTGCGTCGAACAAAGCGTGGAAATGGTTGACAATTGACGTGGTCACACACTGGAGTCAAAAAGAGATGGTTCTGCGCTGCCTCACCTACGAATATTAGGTTTTTGAGAATGTCCGAATCAGATATTTTGATTATCTGCTTCCTAAGAAGCCTCACTATCTATCTTTGCCCGAGATTATCTGTTTCCATGTTTTCTCGCTTTGTTAACGAACGCATGACTGTACAACTTTATTCTTGCGGGATAGAGCAACTCATCGGGTGGCTATAATTCTAATACGTGGAATTATAGCCTCCTTCACGTTTCAAACTGCTACTTTTCTTAAGTTATGGGGTGACGCCAATCATTTTTGAACGACCCAAGTATATTGTTTTGACTTTTATGTATTGGTAATAAATAGTAAAGGTTATTTGTTTACCTCTGACTTTAATAAGCGACTTTCTTGATAATGTGAATGCATCTTCGAAATAAAATCAAGGAATAACTTAATTATGAAGCGAAACTCATTTATTTTTTTAATCTCCAGTGGTTCTTCTTTAATGTCTACTAAACTCGTAGGATTATAATCAGCATTTGGCCATGTATAAACGCCAAATGAGGGAGTAGAGTATATTCCTTTATTCAGGAATATGCAGTAGAGTATATTTCAATGACTCAAAGGCAGTCATGTTTTCAAAAACTGAATGTCATTATAAAGCAAGATTCTATTTATACTGTGACTAATTTCCTGAAATTTTGATGAGAAGTGGAAAAATTAAATATTAAAAAATAATTGTTGCTTAGAATAAGAATTTAACGAGATTAATATTACAATAACCCTTGGGTCTTTTTAGAAATTTATTAAGTTCTCTGGAGTCAAGACTTTTTGCCCTTGTAATTGAATTTGCACTTTTTTTGCATGTCGACACCGATATCAGTGGTTCCGGCATTTTTGGAACGATTCCTGGAAGTCCAGTGAATTTCTCGAGAATTCCTGGTTGTCTTTTAACATAATCTTCATTTACGGCAATAGAAAGAAGTTACAGGGAGACAAATCAGGAATTAGGGGATGTGGGCCACAAGCGTCTTTTGTTTTTGTCTAAAAACCAGCAGGCAAAGCAGGAGACAGGGCATTTTCTTGATACAACAACCATTTCTTTTGTTCCCCTTGTCCTACTTGAAGAGTTCTCCGTTTCAGTCGTAATTTGAGGACCTGTATCTTATCTAATATTGGCAGAAAGATAAATCAAATCCATATTCTAATCATATTTCCCTTCATATTTTGGGAATAAACCTTGTTTCAGCCCCAGGCTAGTAAAAGCTGATTTTGAGATTCGCTTCGTACTATAGTTAATCCACGATAAAAGTTTCAGTGTCAGAATAAGGTGGATAGTTCACGGTTATTCATTTAAAATTACAATGTTCTAAAATCATTAAAAATTGAGTTAAATACACCCACAAAATTCTGGCAGATATCTTTCAATGTTAGTATTGAATTGGAATCGTGTCCGACACAACAGCCGGGATGGAGTCACGAATTCACCATTTACCCAGCCGGACTCAACGAAGTGCTGCGAGTACAGCTAGAAATGCTCTGCCAATGTGACTGCGAACTTGAAAAGGTTAGTATTTAAATACTTATAAGCCTTTAAAATAAATGTTAGACAGAGAGAAGGGAAAGTAGATGATTTTAACTTTTAAACAAACAAAATTTAAACATATTTTAATACATTTTTAAACAATAGCTTTTAGCATTCTTAACATAAGCTTCATCCAAAATGCAAACAGTAATATAAACAAAAAGCTATAAACCTCTTACTGTAATAAATTAAATTAGAGTCATTGGTTGTATACAGGAAAAGTTTCCTCAAGTTTTTTTATAAAATGGAACATTTTAAGCTATTAAAAATGAAAATCCTACTGTTAAGCCTATCTATTTCCATACCAAAACGGAGAGCCTCGATTGTCGTATAACAAGAGCGCATTTTCATTTTACGAATAGACACATGGTAGGCTAATACAAGACATTCTCAGTATAAGAGGCGAGGCATTGGAGCTACTTAGATAAAAACCAATTCGATATAGCAGGAGATTGTAAAATACCCTCTCCGAAATGGCTAAGCTTTTATGGGGAAAGGAAAACGGCAGTCTGCCAGACAGACGGCCCATGATGGTACCTACTGACCTTATCCGAGGAAGGAAAACGACATAACAATGAGGCTCTGTAGTCCCGATGATAACTCATGTCCACCATCAAAAATGTGCATCAAAAATGTGCAGAATGGATATGCGATCATCAGAAATGAAAATTGAGTTAGTGGTAGAAAGACCCCATGTTCTTCTGCATCATGTGCTCTTTTAGAGATGGGCGGGTGATATTCGATTACCTAAAGGGAAAAAAAGACACTGATGCTACATCAAAATAAACTTCCTGAAAGCGTGTGATTCGTTGACAGTATTCTGGTGGAAAACCTTGGGTTCGGGCATTGTGAAGCGTGCCGCCTATTACATCTTTTATATGGCAATAATGTTTCCAATAACATTTGCCTCTTCCAGCAGTTTATGCGTCTTGGAAGAACATTATGTAGACCTCAAAGATGTTGTACTAGCCTGTACTCTCCATATCACAATTCATTAGAAAAACTGTAGGAAGTTTTGGGAATAAGCTGTTACTATTGTCCTGCTGCCAGTTACCAAAGCAGATTTTCACTCGTATAGAAAATATACATTTGGCAGATCAAAGCTATTTTGGCAGCACAGTTAAGAAGTATTAGAATAGTAGATAAAATTTTGGCTCATCATCGTAGAAGGTGGTCGTCTATTTGCGACTTTGGGAGTTACGATGGTTAAATTTATATTGTATCTAATGTGTTCTATGTACAATTTTCATTGTAACAAACTTGGAACGTAATTTGTTGAATAAAACAATTTTTTTGAATAATTTTATTTTCACCTTCATTACTACTGAGGAAAAATCAGTAAGTTAGTCATAAATAGTAATTTAAAATATAATAAGTGGGATAGGAATATAAAACAGATAGATTTGCACGATATCTATTTTCTTATAATGCATAAACGTTGACGCATTTCTCCCATTGACATACTAATCCTTCGACATAAAACTGGGTTTGCTATCTAGGCCAATATCTCCTCGTCATTTGCAAAACAATGGCAGCCAAGGTGGTTTTTGAGCTGACCAAAGAGATGGAAATCGCTCAATGCTAGATCCGAGCTACAAGATGGCTATTCTAGAATTTCCCAGGCTAGTTTCTGAATTTTGGTATAGCCGTATAGCCGTATGAGGAATATCATTGTCCGGATGGAGAAATAATACTCCTCTACATAGTAGGCCTGGGCGTTTTCTTCGAGTGGTATTCCGTAGCTTCTCCAAATGGTGCAATACGATATATCATTCACATTGTTACCCTTCTTCTGAAAATTGACTAATAGCACGCCTAAACTGCGATCCGGTTTCAATTTGTGACTTACTTATTGATTTTCCCTCGTATAATGTTGACTATACTCTCACAGACGTCATATTACATCTAGTATACTATATTTTCGATGTAGGTAATGTTCGATTTTAGATCAATTTATCGGAACGTAACCTCATCGTAAGTAGAGACCTACCTCTAAACATATGTATTCGCGACGGCAACTTCACTTGCTTTTGCTGGAGACCAGTTAGTATTAACGCTTTCTAAATTTCTGCACATGAGTATTGAGTACTCAAATGCAAGCCGAAAGCGTCTATCTGTTAAGTTTCTTTCGTGAATGCTTATGTACAATCATTTTTGAAGTTTATTAAATCATCTGAGGAAACATTAATTTATTTTTTTCTGAAATACTGATATAGAAATCATAACGTAAATTGTTAAAGTAGATTATCCTTAAAGTAATTAAATTTTCAACGATTTCGTTTCCAGATAGAGAACAGTCCAAATTGTTCATATAATGGAGCGCTTGAGTGTGGCATTTGCAATTGCTATAAGAACTATTATGGTAGCGAGTGTGAATGCAACAGTACGTATATGGACTCAGAAACTCATCTGGATGCATGTCGAATGTAAGTACCTCTATATCTGTGAATTTTGTTATAGACTTTAAACTTGTAGACCACAGTGAACAAGTTGCTTTCTCCTGTAGCGACGACATCTCTGTTGTTTGCGGTATTTGACGTATTCTATGAATACCACATGAAACAGTATTGAGAATTTTACAGACATCCTATATTATCAAAAATATACTAATTGAAATGTCTTCTTTATTTAGGGATAACACCAGCGAAGTGTGCTCTGGAAATGGTGACTGCATCTGCGGCACTTGTTACTGTACTCAACGCCCGGTAAGTCGGAAAATTGTGTATTTTGCTTCTATATAGCCACTAAATATACTGTTACATAACTATTTTACTATTTACTAAGACTATGTAAAAATTTTGATATATATTAATTTTCACAGAATGCAGAAGAGCTTATTAGTGGTACTTACTGTCACTGTCATAACTATACATGTCTCCGAGATGAAGAAGAACAAATATGTGGCGGTAAATACGATCGTTTTTCAATCTTTTTATTGATTTGGTTTTGAATAGCAATCTGTTCAAAAGTACAAATGAGATTTTTCTTCCTTTTTCAGGACCTAAACGCGGAGTATGTGAATGCGATACCTGCAGATGTCATAAAGGTTGGAGCGGGCCCACCTGTACTTGTCCTCTTTCCAAGGAAACATGCATGGGAGCTAACAAAGTACGTTCTCTCGTAATACTGACTAGACATGTACATGTTAAAAAATTTAGAATCGCTCGAATCAAGATATACAAACATAAATTGGAATATCATAAAAAAAAAGGAAATTCATAAAAAATGCTCGAATTTTTAATTTAGGAACCAACCATCATTTTGTATAAATTTTGAAATAATACATAAAGTGTTTTGAATATATAATACGGAATAAAACAATCCTGATGCTATAGATTGAGAATAAACTTTTTCCTTAGAAAGAATGTAGCGGCAACGGACGATGTGAATGTGGAAAATGTATATGTTTCAACAGTACTGAAACCGAATTTGAAGGACCGTTTTGTGACGATTGCCCTGTAAGTTTTTTCAATTCATTATGGTTTATTGTGGTTATTATACATAGTTTTCATCATGTACACAATAAAAAATTATAAGGAAAATAAATTTTTAATTACAAAAGGACAATTCGATCCTAAAACTACATCAAGCGCAGATAAGTTTTACTAATAAACATAAAAAAGCTTTTTAACCACAACAAAAAAACTTACTTAGTTTTAGTGTTCGTTAGTTAAAGAGTTTCCCTTTTTATTAAATGTAGAAAATAATTAATATCCGTGAAGAGAAAAAAAACTACCTTAGACCAATTTGCTTCACTTCCTTTTTATGTTATATTGTAGTAAGATAGAGGTATTATGTTGTTATAAAAATATATGTTAAGAACTTCTGAAAATCTGAAGCATAGGAATGACAAGCACATTCTGCGTATCATCGAAGTTATACTACTTGTAATCACAAGCAGACTCATTTCAAATTTGGAATTTTTAAATGATGCCAGATTCATTATAAGCTATTGTGACAGAGGCAATGAACAGATGTGCAACAACTTCGTGATCTACTTGACCAACACTAGTGTGCTACATGAAAGTAAAAGAAGTCTCCAACGGCAACTTTCAACCATATATTTATGTCCATTGAAAAAGATCCGCAATCCAAGATTTCCATCAGCAAAAGGCTGTTGTTTATGCAGACATTTTCTGCAAATTCAAATATAAACCGAATTCGCAATTATAAATAATGATGAACTTATTCCGCAAAAAAATAACTTTTTTTTCTTAGAATGCCGGTAGTGGGTTAACCGCCTTTTCGATGTATATAACGTATTTGCCCTAATAGATCCCGACGTCAAATTTAAACCGACATCTCCCCCTTTTTTTTTAGTCATTTTCATCGAAAAAAATATTCTCAAATTTAAACCGATCTCTATTTTTGTTATTACAACGCTTATATAATTTTCACCATGTTTGGATCATGTTTGGTGGATGAAATCTTGTAAATCAATAGTTCAACCCCTTCCACTAGTCCGATCTTGCTGAAATTTTGTATACATACGTAAAGTCGGTGACAATGCCTAAATAAAAAAAATTGCCAGGAAAACTCGTGGAAACTTTGTGAAAAGCTAGAAAAACCGTTTCACATTTAAAATTAATCAAACTATGCGTTGTTTGTTGAAAAAGGTTTTTCATTCGCTTGTTTCAATGTACTGAAGATTATTTAAATCCACCCTATTACGCCAACAGTTGATCGTACTGACCCGTTACACAGTTTTGGTCTAATTATCAATTTTATTCTGTTTTTTGGACACCTGAAATTTTTTCCACTGCTGTTTACACGTTTTCCTGATTGACTGTTTTATTTCAAGCAGCACAGTTTGCTTTTTTTATTTTTGAATATTTCATGATTTTTTTTTCCAATGAATACGCCATTGTATATACAAGATACATACCAGATACATTACAAGACACAATTTATTTACAAAAAATAAATATATTAAAAAATATGTAATTTTGCTATTCACTTCTAGTATTACTCCTACGAGGGAGTTTTGCGCCATCCCAGTAAATAACGACTGCTACGAGATGACAGTAGCAGCCGGGACCGACGGCTTAACGTGCCCTCCGAAGCACGGGGGGTTTCATGATGGAAGAGCTGCTGGCGGACAAACAAACCAGTGGCTGCCACCAACTGCTGGTTGACCAGCTATGGTCACTTGGCAAATGGGTCAGACTAAAGTCCTCCAACAGCCGTGCCCCAAATAGCTGTCCCGCCAGCAGTGGCCCTCAAGCCCTGGCCGTCACCCAGCCAGCAGCTGGCCGCGCCTGAAGTTGCTGAACTCCATCGATTAGCAAGCCAACCGACGAGACAACCAGGCCACGACCACCCACTTTCTTCATCACTTGAAGACTTTTCCTCATCTTCTTCCTCCCATAAAATGTCGTCTTCAGTGCCTTCCATGTTAGAAAAAAAAACAAACATTTTTTGAATTCTTTAACAATAAATTCATTGAATATATCATTCATGCAATGTTGATCCTTTAACCTAACTGTGCAACAGGCGGTTATTTTTAATTTCCCCTTTGGTGCTAAGGGGTGCTTATCATCCAACAACTATTTTGTATATAGCCATCACAAATTTTTCTTAAAAAGCTTGTTTACAGAGACATCTAATACCTGCAATTGGCTTGCCATCCCTTCTGGGATTATAACAAAAGCGAGACCATTCGCAAAAAAAAAAAAAAAAAAAGAAAATGGGGCGAAAAAAAAAATTTTTTTTCCCCGCGAATTTAACCCGAGATATTTTTTTTTCTATCTTTTTTCTGAAAAAAAGCAACCTCGGGATGTATTCGGGTAAATATGGTAAATAACTTGTTGACGGTGTCGACTGGTTCTCCATAGATAATAACGTTTTAAGGCATGTAAAAAAATGTTACCTCAGAACAAATTAAAATTCGAAAAATTAATCGTACGGAATTGTAAATGATACCTTTGAAAACATGAAACCCAATGATGTTGCGTTTTCATTTGGTCTGCTGAAATCCATGAAAACATACTATTGCGATAGCATTTTTCAAAAATCGTGTTCTAATGTGAAGAATAGGGAGTTGCACTTGGCGACCACGAATAAACTGTTTCTAAATTTCTGGTCTTGTAACAAATACTAAAGTTCACCTAAATATAAAACATTTAAAGATTAAAAAACGAATGCTATAGAGCAGGGATAGGCACTTTTTTTCCTCGTGCACCAATCACTTAGGAACTATTCGCGAGTCAGCGAACGTGAAATTTTCCGGTTCTCAACCATTTAAAAAGAAAACATTTAACGAAATTCTCTTATAAAATATTTTTGCTAATTCCTATGAAATTTCGAGGGCTTAAATTCTAAAGAGGATTCCAATGTACGAGGTAGCTTCAAAAAGCCCTCGGAATGTGTTTATTTTAAACAAAGAATTTACACTGAAAGGGTTTACACAACATTTCTTTCAAAGTAGTTCGTTTTAGCAACTCAACACTTTCGCCAACGTTCATAAGGTTTATGAAAATATCCTTGGAACGTATCCCTCGAAAAAGGCCTTTAGTTGTTGTCTCACTATGTGAATCATTCATGTAAAACGCTTGTGCTGTCCATAAACTTGAGATTTTTATATTGCCATGTCCCCGTATGCTAATCATGCAACGTTTTATGTCTTTGACGGCGATTTCTGAAGCAAAACCTAATATGATGGGCAGTTTGATCTATGACCTTGTCACAAGCACATCATACAACAAATCTAGAAAAGAAAAAATGGTGCCAACCATGTTGTGATTTCGTGGACACTATCAATTTAAAACACTAAAATTTTCTTGTCACGATTATTATGTCTAACTGCAGAAACAATTCCAGGAACACTTTGAAGATGGTATTATTTTAACTTGCCTCATTCTTGCCATACTGCTAATAAATGTGTAATTTAGACGTTGCGGAGATACTTAAACTGGACATCTTTCATTTGTAGGTTCCTTTTCCGCTAGGAGAACTCCGATAAATCGGAAAGCATGCTCACCTGCAATGTTTCTGATTTTCTATTCCATGGAGATTTCTCAAAGGTAGAAAATAGTCTTTTCCGTCTTCCTTTACGGCTCGTATGTGTGAAAACAGAATCAATAACGGAATTCTTTCGCCATTTCCTTAGGGCAACAATTCTACAGATCCCCTTTTTCCTTACAAAAAATATATTTCATTCAGAAATGTATCGTTCCAAAGAAAAGCAATTCATGTATACATCATTACTGAAAGCTAGATTGCCTATTTCCTAGGGAGATTCTTCGAACGTAAAAAGTCAACTGTGCAACTGACTTAAAATTAATTCATTTAGATTGAATAGTTCCATGTTGCAGTATGAATTAATAATCGTGATAACTGGGTTCAATTGCAACAACGTAGTTTTATCATTAATACGCGTTTCGGTTTTAAACCATCGTCAGTTATGTTTAAAGACTTAAAAGGTTTTGAGCAACTTATACATAGGGGTGGGCTATGCTCCCCGTCATTTCCCCATTGGTGAAGGTGCTGATTTTAACCACATGCCTTTCCTTCATCCCCTTCAATCTTTTAGACATTTGAATTGTCACATATAGGTACGGATTTAATCCACTCATTATGCATGTCCTTAAATCCCTTTTATTCGAGATCTAACGAGATTTATAATCATAAAGCATCGTGTCATAACAGTGTCACCCTACAAACTAACCACTTTCACAATGTACTTAATTTACATGCATGGTTTTGTGATACTGAACTACCCTACCCATTTTTAGTTATTTATTTATTACCTCAATATCAATTTTATTGACTTCCCATCTCATTGCACACCCCACCCGTCTCTCCACAGCTCGCGCTGATAAACCACATTTATATGTAAAAGCTCCTTTTCATTTTGTTTCCGTCTGTTTTACTTAATTCCTATTATATACTTTATTTATTTATTTATTTTACTTTATTTATTTATTTTTTCTTATTATTATTGTCTCATTATATATACGTGTAGATAATGATAATTTCATTAATTATATAAGTTATTCCGTTTTAATCAATTATATACGTATCAGTGCATCTTCAAATTTTATTTTGTAGCCAAACAATTTGTTATTTAATTTATTGTTTAATTTGTTTGTATATTTAGGCGTGCTTTTGTAACATTCACTGATCATGTATTCAAAGTTTTTGTTCCCCTCCAGTTGCTTGTTGTTGGAAACGTACTCTCCTAGTCTCTCCCGAGATTGAAGGGGATGAAGGAAAGGCATGTGGTAAAAATCAACACCTTCACCAATGGGGAAATGACGGGGAACATAGCCCACCCCTATGTATAAGTTGCTCAAAACCTTTTAAGTCTTTAAACATAACTGACGATGGTTTAAAACCGAAACGCGTATTAATAATAAAACTACGTTGTTGCAATTGAACCCAGTTATCACGATTATTAAAATTAATTGCATCGCGTGTTAGGCCACCCTTGGGCGCTAAAGAAATTGAAACTTAATTCCCTCGATGAATTAAAGGCATGTCAATCACTGTTTAAGACTGAATTTTTCTAGTTAAAGAAATTGGCCATTTGCTTATATGTAACTTTAAGTGATGGGATATCAATGGATAAATTTTGTATCTTTAATGAAAAATTCTTTCCTACAGACATGCAACCGAAAGTGCAATGAATTCCGTCCTTGTGTTGAATGCAAAATCTGGCAAATGGGCGAATACTCAGAAGAGAAATGTAATTCCCAGTGCAACTTTAACATCACTGCCGTCCCGGAATTTACAGGTAAATGCAATGCGATTGAAAATATTTACATTTTTTCAAAGTTTAATGTTAAGTTATGTACCGGGTGTTTCAAAAATAACCGGTATATTTGAAAAATCAATAAAAACTAAACGGGCAGCGATAGAAAT
>JAHWFO010025184.1:1070574-1091650 GCA_023313115.1 Rhysida immarginata
CATCTTACGGAAACATCAGGTAGCAAATCGCTTTAAAGGCGAAATAGCTTTGGATTTTTACATAAAGACTAGGAAAGTTTGGTTGTTTTTTTTTCTAATAAAGAGTTTTCATGTCGGTGAATTGGAAGGTACTCACTTCCGTGCTTTCCTGACCTTTCACCACTGGTCTTTTTCATTGGGGCCATAGAGGAGCGAGCAAACACCAAAGAGGAACTTCTGCAAAGAATTTCCGCCAAGCACAAGAGTTATGGGACGCTTAAGATATACAGGGTGGTTGATTTAAGTGAGAACATTGAAATATCTCGAAAATTAAGCATCAGATCAAAAACGTTTTGAATGAAATTTGTTCGTCTTGAAAGGTCCTATCCAGTGATATCAAAATTGACCCTCCAATCCCACCCCCTGGGGTGGATGGGAGATAACAAAGAAAATCTTAAATGGGAATCCTCATTTTTATTGCAGATTTTTATCGCACTCTCATCTTCAAATCTTGTCCCACGCAATATATCTTTGTAAAGAAATGAAAACCAGAATAGGGGTTTGAGAATAGGGGAGCATAGTCCAGTCTTATATGGCGATGATTAACTGGGTTTCATACTTGTACGAAAGCGTGCATTTTGTTGCTAGAGCAATGATAACGAGTTCGACAGAAACGCTTTTGTGTTTTGTCAAGGTCTTGTTGTAGGTGTCTGAATTAATGGTCTCACTTCTTGGAACCACATCCACAAGAATACTACGTATCTCAACAATGGAAATCAAGAATTTTCCGACTGAGGGAGTTATCAATTTCTTTCTTCGTCGTGTTTATAAATGATACCATTCCGTTGACTGCCTTTCTACGTTTCTTCGTCATCTGTAGCAATTTGGCAAAAGCTCCTCCCACTCAGCCTCAAAGTGTTCCAGCAATTCAGAACAAAATTGTTCGCTTTAAATTCTGTGAGAATTTGAGAAAACCATTTTGCGTAATCTTTGAACATCCGAGAGCTTCGAAAATTTGAATTGAACTTTCATTGTTGATTGAAAGCTGTAGGACCAATTGTCCACTTGTGATGGTCGATTCCCATGAATCATGGCATCGGCGTAGTTCAATTTGTCTGAAATGTGGCTGTATCCGGATATCCAGAGCGTGGGTTATATGTCTTTCTACTCTTTGAAGCTTCAACTCTCTGAACTAAGCGAGAGCTGGTGCTCCTATCGATTGAGCAACTTTCAAACATAAGAGGGGCGTGTTTTATTGATTTACACTTTATTTTTTTCTGACAAGTACAGACAGGTTACACATCAGATGTTAGATCCACCGCTTCAATATAATCTCCCACTAAATGAATGCATTTTTTCCTCAAGCTTCTTTAGGCCCTCTGGAACCATTTTTTTGAATACCTTTTACCCACGCCTGGGAAGCTGTGTTCAGATCTTCAGATATTCCAAAATGGGGATTACGCAGAGGTTTCGACAGAGTACTGCGCTTATGCTTCCATAAAATTGACTGCACTTTAGTCTCTGGTTCATGCCGTCAAATGTTTCGGAACCCTTCTGACAAAGACCTCCTGTTTTCTTGGATGGCCTTCTCTGCCTTAGCGATATTGGCTGGCGTTGACACTGTCATTTTCCTTCCGGAACAGGTCCCCATTTACCGTTAATGTGCGCCCTCTTTTCCAGCCTTCCATCCAGATGAAAACGGTTTTCCGTAAAGTTGCATGTCCTCCACACACTTGATCACCAATCACCTATGAATATTTGCAGTGATCACACCCTCTTTCCAGAGACACCAACTCGTCTAGCGCTGCCCTTTATGATCGCTATCCATGTTATCCGTTCATACACCGACAGCGGTGAGAGAAGTGGACTCTGGTGTGGACAGCTGGCATCCTCTTGGCTATGCTGCTATCTGGTGGCGGAAAGATATACTAGCTATGCATGAATGTCGTCATAAGTGAAACTGTTAACCGTAAGTGGAAGAAAAAAAATTAAAGTGTAGATCAATATTTTACGCCCCTCAAACATTTGAGAATGGTCTCCATAACTTCTTTCTTCCGCAACCAAGAATATAAATTTCAGCTCGATTATCTGTAAGGTGAGTCGAGAGAGACCATTTTAAAAACTTTCAAAATTGATCTCAACTTTCTAGTGTTTCTTAATCTTTCTATGCACAATCTAGCGTTTCATAAATGCGTTTTATACGAGGATTGGCTGAAAACTAATGTGCAGTCGCTCATAACTCGAAAATGAAAAGAGATATTCAAATGCAGAGAGATAAACAAATTAGTTATGAGAGTTCATTCCATTAGCTACAAAAACTTCCATTAACTTTTCAACATAGTCACCGTTATTTACAGCTACACTTTTTTCCCAAAGATGAATCAGTTTTCTCATACTGTCAATGCAGAATTCCAGTGGGCTTTCCTTGATCCACGATCTCACGACAACTTAACTTCATCCGTGATGAAATGAATGCCCTTATGGCAAATAGTGGAAATCACTAGAGTCAATTTTTTCCGCGCTTAAAAATTCTCTCACGGCACTTTGTCTTAAACGCGTTAATGGCTACTGATAAAGAAGGAACGAATGGACGAGCTCAAGAGCCTGTACCTTTATAACCTTTTAATGAAATTAATTGTGTACTAAGTGATTTGACCAAATTTTAAGTGCAAAAATTTTAAGGTGAATAAAGTTAAAAATCTTCTCTGAACTTTTGTTTTCTTATTTACTTTATTGTCTGTTTTCTTAAAAGATTATCAAAATTTATTATGTTACATTAAAATGGTTGTGAATCAAGAGATAATCTTTTAAACGAATTCCACAGAGCAAAAAACTTTATAAGTTACTGGAATATCTTAATATTTGGTTAAAAATTTACTGGGAATAATAACATAAGACGAATATTGTGTTTTAGCTTGTCTTTATAAGAGGTTTATGTTAAGTTTTATTTATTTATTTCAATCTGTTCTCTGCATTTGTTCTCCATGTAGAAAGAAATCGTTTTTGCCAGTTTCAAGACGATAACGGATGCACATTTAAATTTAATTACAAGTTTACTGTAAAACATAAGTATGAAGTTCAAGTTCTAGAAACAAAAGGTAAATTTTCAAAAATAAAAGAAAATACTTTATATAAATATTGAGCTAAAAATAAAGTAATTGAATTTTATTAAATGTTTGTTTGATAAACATACATTGCTTTCTTTTAATTTCTTTACAGATTGCATTACGAAGCCGAATATCGTGGCGATTCTCGTGGGTGGGATAGCGGGTATTGTGGTCGTCGGCCTCATCGTTCTGCTCATCATCCGCATGTGCATGTACATCAAAGACCGTCGCGACTACGCCAGGTTCCTCGAAGAAGTTGAGAAAACCAACTGGGGAAGTGTAAGTAACTCCGGGAAAAATGATAATTTTCTCAAAGCGTCTGCAATTCAACAACACTTTATTAACGGGAGAGATTTAATTAAGGAAGCGAAACTTTGTATTCAGTGTCTTCTGTCTTCGCTGTTCTTCTTAACTTTTAATGCACTTGAAGTCGTTCCCCTGTCGTATTACTCCTTATGGCCAAAGTTTGAATTGAAATTAAAACCTAAATTCAGACGTATGCATCTTATATTATATTGGACTCGAATTTCAAGAACAGAATAACGTTATTTTGTTTATGAATACATGAATGCTTTAACTCGAATGGAAATTCTTATCTTAAATGCATTCTTAGGGTCGTAGAGTATAATTCACATTTTCTTTTTCATATAATTTAAGAGTAATTTTTATGCTGTAATTCGGCTTTTCCGCATTATGAATTGAGTATCTTTTTATTTATAGTTGTTTAGAAATGATTTAAACTGGTTAATTATAAACTTGAAATTATGGGGATGTGTTTGAAAAATTGGGAGGAACCTAAATAAATATGTAATTTGGCAGAAACGAATTTTTATTGGATATTTAAGATAATCTAATCTAATTTAACGTAATCTAATATGGGGAAATTTTCAAAGTTCTTATGAGAGTATTAAAAGACACTTAAAAAGAAAAAAAAAACAAAAGAAAAAATTTTGTAAAAATTTTAAAGATTAGCTTGTCTCCTCCTCGTAACAATTCTCACTGCATAAATGGCCGCTTCGCTCATTGTCTATGACAAACTGACTATATTACCTGTTACAATAGACGCCGTGATTGATTCCGCAGATCGCATAAAAAGCCGTTAAGGTGCAGCCCATGCCAAGCGTAAAATTTTAACTTCCCAGATTAGCAATCTTCCAAAATAAATCATTAGTTGATCTGTGAGGGTTTCATGGTACGCCGACCTCAGCTGTTCGAAATAATGATGAAAAATAGGAAAGAAAATTCCGCAGCCCGGGATCGAACCAGGAACCTTTGGCTCGGACCGCCACCTTCCAAAATAGATGTTTTTATTTCAATAATATTAATTTAAGTCGTTTTCCCAATGTATTCGATTTATGAGGAGTATTATGACAAAATAGTCATATACTCTGTTACGTTTTAAGAAGAAAAGCCTTCTCGGTAGGTAGTCGATGCTTTTCCGACTAATTGTGTAGAATCCTTTTGAGATCCAATAAAGATGATATATAACATATGTCAAACACTTTATCAACAAATGGGCGAATATCGTTGAGAAGTCACAAAAATAGTTTATATTTTATTGCAGTATTGGAAAGCAAACAACTACATACCGAGTGTCTCAAAAGTCGCGTGCCAAATGAATTAATTGGTTGCTTTGATTTTGTAGGTGAAATAGTGAAGTAGAGCTGACATGTACCGGAACAACGTGTAGAGCTGACACCGGAACAACGTGTAGAGCTGACATTTCTTTATGGAGATCACCACAGAACATCTCGAGAACCTGCAGACGAATTTTATCGCCGGGCACCCTGATATTCCCAAGCTACACTTTTACGCGTGGCAGAAGAAAATTTGGATCGCGTGAGACATTGTCTTCGAGTGCATGGTGCACATTTTGAACATGAACGATATGCTTGCGAAACCGTGTGAACATAAAGCCAACATTCATAAACTTTTCATATGGCACGCGACTTTTGAGACACACGGTATTTCACATTTCTCAGTGTTTTATAATTTCAATCAAATGATCGTTCAAATGAAACATAGACTGCACGTTGTGCTGCCCGAATATTTGACACGGTGGAAGGTAGATGGCAGCAATGTATAATTTGAGACTGGAAAAAGCAGCACGTAAACAGCTAAGTTGACTCGATCCTTCTCTATAACCTTTTCAATAGCAATGTGTCTTGGAAACGTTCAAGCGTGTTCAGCGGGCTGTTATTAAATCTTGTGTAAGGAAGGCAAGCAATCGGTGAAAACTTTTTCGTGATATACAAACAGTTCATGGCGAAAGCTGTATCCTGCAATTGTAGTGCTTCACTATGCCAAATCTCACGTGGAAATCGCAACATAGAATATCCTGCAATGTTTCCGCTAATAGGCCGGGAAAAGTCCAGACCTTTTTTTTACCTGTGACTTTTTCATCTTCGATCAAAAAGGTCCGTGCTGTGATGGAAGAAAGGTTTGGCTTTAGATCATCAAGTTCTTTGCGGAATATTGTCGACTATGGGACTGCTACCTGAACAACATGAGTGACTATCCAAACTACTCAAATTCTATCTGCTGTACCGCACTGGTCTTACAATTAGAAAAATCTTTATAATTGCCGTAGGAATTGCGTCGATTGTATCTCCTGCACCATTTTATGCGCCGATAAAACAATGCAGATCTACGTAATTGTCGAAGTATTTTTTCTTTTTTAATAGCCGTTTGAAACGTGCATACATTATGGAAGTGAATAACTTCTGTCTTTACTAAAATATATATTATAAGAAAGTTTGCAGAATATTGCAGATCAACAGAGGCGAAATGATGTAGAAATCACTTACATTTTAGCTCTATAGCATTTATTAAATCATTTAAAGAAAACAAGAAAAGAATATGTTTTAATTACAAAAAACAGCTAATTTACAAAAAAAGCTAACCTAACAAAGCATATTCTTGGTTTGCTTGCTTGTTGAAAGATTAATTTTAGAAGTCTAAACTAAACCCACCCTTTAGTCCATTTTCATGAATTGAAAGACGAAAACATTTTCATCAAATATCAACTCTTTCTATTCTGGCCATTTTTCTTTAATTTCTTACTACACTGCGTATAAATGGGATGATTCCCAAACGGATAATTCTTTCCTAATCGCTTGGTCATGTGACTTCTGCTGAAAATCAATTGAACTTTCGCAAGATCTGTCTGGTTTCAAATAATGTCATTAAAGAGACAACGTCTGCTGCTTCTCCTCTAATCGGCTTTTCAATGCTGTTTGAGGTGTTGTTTGGGCAAGCTTTAATCATGGACAATGGCTTGTAATCTCCATGCTTTTGATCCCACTAACGATGGTGGCGTAGATCTGAGCTACGATGGCTACAGGGCATCCCATAGGCCAATCAGATACCGGTTACGTGGAAACTATGCACAAGAGGTCTAACCATTGCACCGCATTCACCTAAAGAGACGGCGGAGGGAGGGAGTCTTTGGTAACTTCGTCTCTGGAACCTCGTCGCGTGCGAGAATGCTACACATCGTCATCAGGGATAAGAGGCATCTTTAGCAAACTTATGCGAACGAGAAAAGATATAGCAGTATTATGCTACGACTTGAAGGTCTTGAAATTAGCGCATTATGCTTTCTCCAGTGAACATCCAAACCTGACTTGAAAACTATGAAACTGCTGTATTTGTTGGCAAAACTTTTTAAAACGTATTAATGATTAGCCCTTAAAAATTTTTGAAATCTTCGTTCATCGAAAATATTTACTTTGATTCAATACCGTTTCACTGAAATTACTGTCTCTTTATCACTTCTCACTATAAAATGCGTACTTATGTTAATTTTCAGTTTTTACAGGCGTCAATTGTGCCAATATCATGTTATATGTGTAAAATAAGGAAATTCACAATATAATGTAAAAGTGCGATCACATGGAGCGGTGAAAAATTTCACTAATGCCAGCGAAAAATACATTGGCAATGCAAGTCTGTCATATCAGCTAAAGTCATTATTTTAGTCACCTTCAGCTAATCTTAAAAATATCTTAAAAATATTGCAGTAATCTTTCATTTGTATATCCGCAGAAGGACAAAGTTTCATGTAGTACACATCATCTTCTCTTCGTTAGACGGACGAACTGATAGTATATCCCCTGATTGTTACATGCAAAATCATTGCCAAGTGAAACATGTTTAATGCTGACAAATTGATGGGAATTGCAATTTATAAGTAGATACAATGTCCAGATGCTTTATTTCCCTTCAGAATCTCCGGGTCATGAGGTCGAATCCCGCCATGGGCATGGATGTTTATGTTTGTCTCAGCAATATTTGTAGAAATAATAATTATGTGAAAATTCTAGGATTTTGTTATTATCTTAATATATAAAGTGGTTTGTCAGTCTGTCATATCATGCAAATCCGGGCTTTTCATTTATTGGCAACAAATGTAAATGACGCGACAAAAGTAAACACAATTACACAGTACTGTACAGGGTGATTATAAATGATTTATCGGGTTTTAAAATACTGTATTGCACAAAGTAATACACACAAAATAACGAGTGTTACATGAAAAGAACCAGAAACTGTCCACATTTTAGTCATAACACTACAAAATGTTCAATGTGCGCCCCCTTTGTGCTATCAATAGCTTGGAAGCTATAAGACTTCAAAGCCCGATGAATCATTTATATTCACCCTGTATAATTAACAATATAACAGTTTTAATTAAAATTAACAGTGCTTAATCTGCAAATTCGCTAAATTTTTCAAATTTTTAAATTCAGAGTTTTCATTGGTTGTTAAGACCAATAATAAGTCGTTATCTACTTCAATTCTACGTGCAGGAGATCCGAAAAATAGCTAAATAATTGTTTGATTCATGTAATAACTATTTGTAAACAGTGTATAAGAAGTGTAATTAACAATTCCTAATGAATAGGGTAATAGCGCCGACGAAGCGAAAGTTTCAGGCAATCTCGGAAATCGAAGAAGCTTATGCGAATCCAACGGAGTATGGAAATCGACAGCATCGATTGCTATGCTATGTTCCTGGTCCAAAATCATTTGAAGATCTTCGAAGAGTTGTTGGTGTATTGTAAGATACTTTCCAGGAAGCTGCAAAAAATCTAGCACTACTAAAGGACGATGAAGAATGGTATCGTTGCGTGCGTGAAGCAATTAGTTTTCAGATGCTTTGACAACTCAGACATCAATTCGCAATCATTTTGGCGCACTGTAGTCCCCAGCAAACTAAGCCAATGTGTAATAGTTGAGCAGACGCGTTATCAGAAGACTATCAGCATCAACTCAACTCAAATGCAACTAATCTTCGAGTACTGTATCTCACATTAAGAGATTTGGACCAATGCCTAACGAAGAATAAATGCGGACTCAAGGATTATCCAGAGATGTCTCAATTGCACCAGTTTGCTGATCATAAGTTGAAGCGTTCTAGGGTTCAAAGCCACTAGTATTGCAGGAGATTGCATCTCTTCAAGCAAGATTGCAAGATTGGTGGATCAAACATCGCTCTTAAATGTTGTGTACAACCACATATTAAATGCGGTACACAACGAGACGCCATAAGAGAGACTACTTTTCTTGGACGATCCTGGCTAAATCGGTAAATCATTTTTTCTGGAAAGAGTGCTGGCGGCTGTTTCATTAGAATGCAAGATTGCCCTGGCAGCGGCAATGAGTGGACTTGCAGCACTTCAATTAATGGACGTGGCGAACGTCACATTCAATGTTCAAGCTAGACCTGGATCTAAATGTCACTTCAATCTGTAATATCCCCATTCAATTGCAACATGCTGAATTGCTATGCAAAGGCAGCATCCTGGACATGTGAATTACTAAATACATTTCCTTTCGTAAATTCTATGGGTGCCTCTGCTCGGTTGCGCCGGGCACACACCCTTGTTCATGTATACAATAACTAGATGTTGGTGCGCACAAAAAACTAACAAACCAACCAACATTTACTGTAGATCAAGTGGAAATTATCGATCTCCAAATAAATGTGAAAGAAATTATTTCCTATTTTTCCAAAATCCATAAGGTGCAATTAACTATTTTCCGAAATGTCCGGCGGATGTTAAAACCCAGGTAATCGATCGGATCGTCACATTGACAGATGCACTCCGTTAACTAAATACGACTCAGAATATTCATCATGGTTTTGATAATTCGGATTCGGTCAGCTCTTTCAAAATCAATTTTCTCGAAACTGTATCGAAGGCTTGTGGTTAATAAATAGCATTTAACGTAAACCAATGATATCTGTAAACATCTTATCAAGTGATCAAATTCACTGAACATTTTTCTGTTGACATTGTTTACCCGCTTTCCTTTACGTTTATGCAATGAGAATAGTAACATTATAATCATTTTACAGGACAATTCGCTTGCTATGTCTTGATTCATATAGAGTGATGTACTAATCGTAACTAACGTAGCTTCTACTGGGGTCATTTGATAATGCAAATAATAGTGTCCGTAGCGCATAAGTAGCATAATATTCTGAAAGGCCCAAAGTAAATCAGTAATTCATAAAATTTCGGCAACATTTTCATTTTATCCTTTACAGTAATCCTTAAAAGTTGTATAATACCCTAGAGAGTCTTAATCAATATGTCCCTATCCCTGTTATTTCGGCCTGATCGGCGAAATTTAACCTCCATTGGACTTATTTTCTTGTGGTCGTATGAAACCTGTAGATGTGTGGTTCTTAAATACAGTTGCACTAAACGATCGCAGATACCGTATTTATATGAGGTGTATTCAATAAGTAACAGGGCGAACGCAACGGGGACTAAACAAATTATTTTTTTTTCAAAAATATTTGACCGTGTTGGTTCTAGCAATTATCCTACTGTAAAACAGACGCGAAATACCCTTCTGATAGAAATACTCTTCTGTGAGAAGGGTATTTGATTTGTTTACATTTACGTACGTTGAGATTTATTACGCGTACTTTTAGATTGATAGGACTGATATCTCAACTCAAATAATAAGAAAATAATCAATAAAATTATCATTTATGTTTACTAGTATTAAATATTTTTTTCAATTCTGATAATATAAACAATTTCTAATTCAATTCAATTCAATAAAATTCAATTCCTAAATTATTTCCAATAATTTAATACTTTGTTACCGTCAGGAAATTCACAGTATTAAACATGTCCCGATGTACACGAATAATTCTTTCCTGCTGACTAATTCCCGTTGGCGATGTCGGAGATGTCATCCGTTGTAAAGGCAAACTCCAACAATGTATATCACAAAATAAACATGGGAACATGAAGTAATATAAATGTTGACCACTCTTGCATATCTGACGGAACTCCAAGAATCATAAATGTTAATAAAAAATTATAATTAAGCAATGTCAGTGAAATACACTGAGTTAGCAAAACTCATGGGATAGTTACTTAATATCTGGTCGGGCCACCTCTGGCCCTGTGGAGTGCAGCAATACGGCGTGGTAGTGAGTCTGCAAATCCCTGGTACACTTCTGGAGGCAGTTGACACCAGATAGTCTGCAGAGCCGAAGATAGTTGTTGCCCGTTCGTGGGCGGATGATCCAGTGCCCGGAGCCTGACTTCAACAAATCCCAGATATGCTCGATGGGATTCATATCAGGGCTCCGGGCTGGCCAGCTCAGTCGTTGGACCTCTCCTGCATGCTCCTCGAACCATTCGCGGACGACATTGGAGCGATGTGGTGGAGCATTGTCATCTTGAAAGACTGCTACGTCGTCAGGGTGTCGAAATGTCAAAAACGGGTGCAGATGGTCTCTGATGAGTTGACGATACCGTAGACCATTCAACGTTTGGTCCAGGATAACCAGAGGGCCCATTCCAAACCAGGAAAATGCACCCCAGACCATCACTGACGCCCCACCACCCTGTACCACCACCTGTTGGCATGCGGGATCCATCGTTTCGTGAGGTCTGCGCCACACAGGCTGCCTCCCATCAGCGTGGTACAGTTGATATCGTGACTCATCTGACCATATGACGTTACGCCACTGTTGCAGAGTCCAGCCAAGATGGTTGGTGGCAAATGCACGCCGGAGTGTCCGATGACGCTGGGTAAGCATTGGCACTCGTGTAGGGCGACGGCTGCCAAACCCGAGGGCATGCAGATTCCGACGGATTGTCCACCGAGAGACGTTTCTAGTGCGGCCAGTATTGAACTGGTCTGTGATTTGCTGCACTGTTGCGCTCCTGTCTCTCTGAATCATTCGTCCCAGGTGTCGCCGGTTACGATCATTCAGGGCAGCTGGACGCTCGGTATGGTGCCTGTTGTGGACTGTGATGCCTTCATCCAGCCATTCCCGATACACCCTGGAGACAGTTGAGCGGGGAAAGCCAAATTCCTGCACCGTTGCCGAAAATCCCATGCGTCGGGCACCTACTATCATACCCCGTTCAAAAGACGTCAACTCGCGACGACGTGCCATTTCGGATTAATCACTTATCCAGCTCTTCCCACAACGTCTAATGGTCCATTCCCAGAATCCGTTGCCAGGCCCATCAATCAATGTGCTTGCTATCCCACGAGTTTTGCTAACTTAGTGTATTTCACTTCGTCGTCCTAAACGTTTTCGAAGCCATCGGCTCTCAACTTCAGAGGACACTAAATAATTAAAAAGTAAATTAGCAAACTTAGTAATGCAAAACAGTTAAAATATATACACAGTGAACATAGAAAAATTGTATGAAAATATCCCTATACACTGCACTATGGAAATCATTAAAGAATAAATGGACAAGTGCGAGTCGAACTCGCGTGGAGAGGGTTCCGTACGATGAATATGTTATCTACCATGTTTTTTTTTAAAATCTGACCCAAATTTGTAAAAGAAAGTATGTATGGTACAGGAATGTACAGGGAAATTTCTGAATATATTGTCTATTGCTGAATTCTGTCTTGTTGTATATTCTTGAATACGGGGAGTAAGACCGAGTGATAGAAGGTATTCTGATATTTCATTTTTTGATTTGTCCTTAAAATTAATAGTGAAGCCTCCTGCTATAATAATCTTTTCGGTGCTTTGATTTGGAGGCATTCACAATGCCCACCCCCAATGACTATCTATAAATAAAATCTGAAGAATTAACCGACCGTTCGACTTTGCGAATAGAGTAACGATTTTTTAATTAACATCGTTCTGGCAATGCAGTACCACACATTCGCAACTGATTTTTATTAAAATTTAAATATAAATTAAATTTAATTTAATAATTTAAAATAGGTAAAATTACTTATTTAGGATTTTCATTTGATTTTCCTACTGTATTTAATCTAGCGCGAATTCTTTCTAATGATAATAGATATATTAAAAAACGTAGCTAACATTGGCTGCGAGTAAAAAACGTAGCCCACGAGAAAGACAGGCCTGGGCACTCAAAAGTCACCTGACCACAGTAGTCTGAGCAACAATCCAAACTTCATTGTTTCCAACAAACGAAAAAAACACCGATTGTTAAAATCCGAGATGGAGACAATAAAAGTTGGATTGTTGCTCAGACTACTATAGTCAGGTGACTTTTGAGTGGCAACACGGATGACACAGGCAACTCCCAGGCAACACCTTCTAGACACAAGGCCTCGACACGGATGACTCTGATGTCATACAGTAGGCAGCACGGCCAACAATAAATACAGGCCGGGGCAGTTGAAAATCACCTTTTACATTGTTTTCGACTGCCCTGGCCTGTATTTAAAGCTGGCCTTGCTGCCTACTGTTTGACTTTAGAATCTTCCGTGCCGAGGCCTTGTGTCTAGAAGGTGTTGGCCCAGGCCTGTCTTTCTCGTTGGCTACGGTAAAAAAACTATGACATCAGTATTTTCTCGAAATTTAACAATGTTTTTTCATTTGTTGGAAACAATAAAGGTTGGATTGCTCGGCACTATCATAGTCTTATAATTCCCTGGTCTGTACCAACACCACCTAGACAGAAGGCCTGCGCCACAGAAACTGTATACATTGTTTCGTCATCATTAAACGGCCAAATTTACGGCTTATTATTGGTAGAAATACGATTAACAATAGCCACTTTCTTGTGATGTAACAATGTATGACGTTTCTGTGCGCAGGCCTTCTGTCTAGGTGGTGTTGTCTGTGCACTGGCACCGATTTCCATTGTTTTAGTCCAGCATTTGGATTGCTGTATTTAATGAAGAGCACGGTCTATAGATATTCATGGTCAACGAGCTTCGGATATTTTCCATTGTTTCGAGAAGCTAAGGAAAACAGATCGCGCCTGGTGCCGCATAGATCGCATTGAAACTGAAAATGAAAGTAAAGTTTCTGTCTGTCGATAGGACGGCGCTGCAGGCGTCTTTGGGCCGATTGTACATGCAGTGCCACTTTTCAATAGAGTTCCCATCCTACCGGGAGTTAGAAACTTTAGCTTCATTTTAACAATGAAACTCGATGACCATGAATATCTAAAGACCAATGACGTATATTAAAGACTGTGGTCAAAAATCCTCACCGGTGAGAGAATGATGACGTAATTTCTCACTGAGCTAACCGTCTTTTTTCTCGACGAGGACAATTAGACTAACCGGTTAGGCATAGCAGCACCATAATAGTAAAAGAGATTTTTTACTATTATGGCAGTACTAACTGGCGTTTCTGACCGCGTTAAAATGAGGTCAAAGTTTTCTCACTGGGATTTCTGACCGACCAAATGCTAACTCTTCTCACCGGTGAGAGTGTTTGACCTTAGCCAAAGATAGACTCCGAATCCTATTGTTAACAGCGGCAAAAAGTGAAGCAAATTGAGCCATGACAGTTCTGGGCAAGAGTGAGCCGTGGAGTAATTAGCTGTCTGACTGCTTTGTTTTTGAAGATTTTGGGCCTGAGGAATTCCTCAAAGTTAAACTGCGCACAACTGTACAAATAGACAAGAAAAAGGTTCAGGAATCATTTTCCACAAAAATAAATCAAAAATACGTAACTAAAATGAAAATACGTAACTGAAAGACAATCGAAACGAAATTGAAATTGAAACCATGATCGAAAAATTGTTTATAAAATATAATAAAATACTTCAAATACAAAGTAAACGAAAAGATAAACTTATCACTCTGTGAAAAGCGTGTGAAAGAATTATTAATCAGCTACTCTCGTGTTTAGCCATGTGTTTTGCATCAACTTCACTCACTTTCGGCCATGATAGAATTCGGAGCAAGGCTTTTGTATAGAACAAAACTGTCAGCTACTATTACGTGTTCAGCAACAAATATGTAACATTACTTGACAGTTTTGTTACGTTGTGCGATCGTTAGAATGCATTGTTAAGTTTGAGCTGTAGCCAAATTCATTCAAGAGAGGGGGCAAAAAACAACTCTTCAGTAAAAACAGCAATCCAATTGTTGGACTAAAACAATGGAATTCAATGCCTGTGCACCACCATGGCCTTCTAGAAACTACCAGGCCTGAACATGGAAAAGATAAAACATTGTTATGTCAAACTGGTGGTGCTATTACAGAAGTTCGTTCAACGTCACAATCTTAGTGCTTTAACAATACATTATTGACGTCATGTTCAGGCCTAGTAGTATCTAGGAGGCCTTGGTACCACGGTCTATAGATATTCATGGTCATCGAGCTTCGGCCATTTTCCATTGTTTCGAGAAGCTAAGGAAAACAGATCGCGCCAGGTGCCGCATAGATCGCACTATTTCCGACCGCAACCTGCGATAGAGATTTTCATTGAAACTGAATACGAAAGTAAAGTTTCTCTCTGCCGATTATACATGCAGCGCCACTTTTCAATAGAGTTCCTGCCCTACCGGGAGCTAGAAACTTTAGCTTCATTTTAACAATGGAGCTCGATGACCATGAATATCTATAGACCGTGCTGTGCACAGACCAGGGGATTAAAAGACTATGGCAATTATGGACACGGACAAGGAGCAGAAGTTAGCATTTTACATTCAGGGTGATTATTGAAAAACAACTCATTTATTTTACATTTGTCTTGTATTCCTAATGTATTTACGTTCATTATATATATATTTTTTAATTTCTAATTTTTATTTTGAACAAAACAGTTTCAGTTTCAGTTTCAGGAGTAGCTGAAGATACTGATCGATAGCACAATATTGAGAGATTTACCATGTTATTTTAAGACCATAAACTTCTTATAGGTTTTCCAGTAATCTATAAGCAAAGAACTATTTTCTGTATTTTTTTCGAAATTTTAGGCTCAGTAGTTTCGGAGATAAGGTGGGGGGAATGGTCAATTTCCATTTTTTTTTCTTAAATAACTTTAAAACTATTTATTTTAAAATTATAAAAAAAAATATTTGAGACCCCCACAACAAGCCCTTTCATTTGATATATCACACGATACAGTTTGCAAAACTTTTTTTTTTAATTTTCTAATTTGCCCCCCAAAAGTGACCCCCATATTCAAAATTCATTTATTAACGTTACACGTCCGTGTTTGGGTCACAGAAGTACATATGTGTATCAAATTTCAACTTAATCGGTCCAGTAGATTCGGGAATGGGGGGGATGGTCAATTTTCATTTTGTTTCTTAGATAATTTTAAAACTCTTTATTTACAAATTATAAAAGAAATATATTTGAGACCCTCACATTAAGCCCTTTCATTTGATATATCACACGATACAGTTTGCAAAAGTTTTTTTTTTAATTTTCTAATTTGCCCCCCAAAAGTGACCTTCATATTCAAAATTCATTTATTTACGTTACACGTCCGTGTTTGGGTTCCAGAAATACATATGTGTACCAAATTTCAACTTATTCGGTCTTGTAGATTCGGAGTAAATTGGCTGTGAAACCGGGACAGACAGACGCAGGAGTGATCCTATAAGGGTTCCGTTTTTCATTCGGACGTACGGAACCCTAAAAAAAATAAAAGATCATTTTGGTATGGAGACAATAATAATTATTATTCAAAGTATTTATTTATTTTGCCTTTACAGCGGATGACTTGTCAGACATTACCTAATGGAGAATTCATTAGCTGTAAAGAATAATTCGTGTACATCGGGACTTGTTAAGTACTGTAAATTTCCTGACTGTAGCCAAGTATTAATGTTGTATTAATTAATTTTAATTGTTTCGAGGCCAACTTATTGGAAATATTTTTAAGGAATTGAAAATTATTGCAAATATTTTAGGAATTGAATTGAATTAGAAATTGTTTATATTATATTAGAATTGAAAAAAATATTTAATACTAGTAAACATAAATGATAATTTTATTGATTATTTTCTTATTATTTGACTTGAGATATCAGTCCTTTCGGTCTTGGGTTGTTGTTTGAACCAATTCCGAACCGCCTCCTGCACCGTGCAAGTTCCCCGTCTATATAAAATCTACGTCCACTAATGCGGATTGATTTTGATTTTTTTTGGGGGTAGTACTGATCCTGGGGGTTTCCATTGCAGACTTTGAGGCTTGGATTCAGGTTCATAATGGTGACACCAGCTCACGTTCCCCGCTACAATTCTTTACAAGAAATCCTCATCATCATGATGGCGCTGCAAAAAGTCCGATGACATGGCCACGCGGAAGGCTTCTTGTGCTGGTTCTAAATGAAGGGGCACTTATATTTTGTGGTAATATAAGTTTCCGTGATAATGATGTGAACAGTTCCGTCAATCAAATCAATCTCTGCAGCGATATTGGACTGGGTGTCCCCTTGAGTAATTTCTCATCACACAACTAGGCGCAACACCTAACCCTCTGGTGGCATATGCAGAAATACTACATCTTCACCATTCATTTACGCGTGTTCTCCATAAAATTCCCTAAAATCCTGAACACCTATTGTCTGTACAAGCCTGCACCCTGAAATTTATTGAATATGCCTGTACCAATTTTAATTTTTCATCTCTTAAGCAAAAGCAAGAAGTTCCAAAATAATAAAATTAATTCAGTGAGGTAATTTGATCAGGATTGAAATTTTTGATTCGGCGATTCATTATTGAAACTGCAAACGTAAAGTAACATTAGACTAAATGAAAAGAAAATGCACAGTTTTATGATTTAAGTTTACTGCTGCCTTACTTTATGACTTTGTTACATACACACTTTGTACCTTAGATTAATGAGATTCTTCAAATTATGCTTTGTTTTTATTTTCACGCAGGAAGAAAATCCAATCTATAAGGCCGCTGTTTCCAATTACACCAATCCCACATACGGCACCAATAAAGGAAATTGAAACAACGGAAGAGTTCATCTAAAATTAATAACGCCAGTTACATATACTTCATATCTTTGTTCATTGTTGATATGCAAATGAGAAGAGGACGAAAGTTATAAAACAATTGATAAAACAACCAAATGGGCGACTGGAAAGCAGTATCTCAGTTCGATGACAGTGCTTCATAATGTTTTCCAAGGAGTCACGTGTTGGTTGGGATAATTCATGCACATCAACTCAAGAGACAAATATCAGATGTTAGAATCTCAGTGACATATTTTTTCATCCACATAAATCATCTTTCATTTGTGAACAACGTACTTAAGGATTAGAAACTAAAGTGTTGATAAACCTGTAAAAACCATGTTCTCAAGGATTAACTTATTCTTTTTTCCATTAGTGACCAAAGTTTATGGTTCTGTTTGGGATCGGAACGTGGGATCGAAAGAGCCTTCTGTCATTTTTAAGTGCCTCATAGTTGTCAACTTATAACCGTAAGCTGCGACTTGAAATTTCATTTCAGCTGTCGTGATTGCAGTGGCCATGGCGAGACCGCCGTGCTTTCTATTCATTCCGAGTGTGCAATTGGTAAACCACAGCAGAAGGAGTCTGTGCTTCGAGCGTTGTTTTTATTGACTCTTGTTATTACATTGAACCTGCTGAGAAAAGAGTGAAACTGTGGAAATGTAATATTTAATATTTTTTTACTTGTTATTTTAAATAAATATATGAAAATCTGTTTATCATATATTTCTGATATCTTGAAAATCATCTATTAGATGATAATAGACTTTGCATTTTTTTTATTTTTTTTTACAAATTTTTATTTAAAACCGCAAAACTCGTTCACCTGCATTTTGTGTTGCTTTTGTATTTATAATTTCCTTTAACGCATAAAATGCTTTTTTGGAGGAATTTTTCAGGATGAGAGTTTTATTAGTTGTGAATTTTGCAATAATGTAGTAGTTGTGGTAAAAAGCAAAATTTTAACCAAAGGCTGTGTAAATGTAACAACAGAAGTATAAATACGAATAATATTATGTTATTATGAATAAAAGATTCTAAAACGTCCTTTATATAGTATATAAAAATTAACAACCCCTTTACAGATCAAATGAAATGTACGAGATGCTATCAAAAAGATTCCAAATTCGAGTATTCGGACGAGAACGGAGAACATACGTGGTGATGACAGATGGCTATACCATGGAAGCGAAACTCGAACTGATTTAATGCATTTAATTTTTGAAGCTAGACGCCCACTGGCCGCTGGCATCGGAAGCTATTGGCTGCTTACCGTGAGGAATTAACCGGTATCCTAAAGAAGTATATATTATTCGAATTTGTGGATTTACTTCGAAGTATAGAATGCAACATGTTGAATCTACTTATTCGGTGGATAGATTTGTTTTTCTTATTTTAAATTCTTGACGTTTTTAACGTGTCATGATTAGGAAATACTGACATGGACTAGGAAAAACAAAAAACGGAAATATCCTTGAGTTAGTCAGGCGGAGAATTGTGGATGATTGATAACTATAAAAAATGATAAAATATTTATTAAGGAACGTCATTAAAATTAGTTCCGATGCCAACACCTAGATGGCAGCACTTAGAAGAACTCAGAGTTTGGCTTCTTTCTCTACTTTTTCCATGGGTTATCCAAGGGTGGGCACGCATTCCGTTTTTTCATATACAGGTCAAATTCCGTTATAACGAAATGGACTATTTACAAGTTTTTACCTGTTGTTTAGTTCCGAGTTATTGCATTTGAGTGTAACGTGTTTCAGTGTTCTTGGCGATTTTTATTTTGCAATGTCCGATTACGAGAGCAACGATGCAACGTGAAATTTTGCGTGAAACTGGGGAAAACATTCACGGAATCGCAAAAAGAGACCACTGTTGTGGCAAGACCACTCAGGTTTCTTCATCATGACTATGCGCCTGCCCACTCAGCCTTGTTAATTCGCCAGTTTTGTGCCAAAAATCAGATGACTGTCCTCCCCCAGCCTCCCTACTCCCAAGAGCTAGCTCCTTGCGACTTTTTCTTGTTTTCAAAATTAAAATCAGTGCTGAAAGGACGCCGTTTCGACTCCATCGATGACATTAAGAAAAACTCGTCACTGGCATTGAAGGATGTTCCAAAAGAAGCTTTCCAGGACTGCATGGTAAAGTGGGAACACCGCTACAATGATGCAAGTGTGTGTATACAGGAGAGGAGTATTTGAAAAAGACAAAGATCAATAAGCTGTATATTAAATAAAAAGTTTTTAAAAAGTCTGTTATTTTTTGAACAGAACTCGTATAAAAAAAAAGATGACTTAGTTTCGAATCTGTAGTCCGAAGCATTGAATCATGAACATGTTTTTAGATGCAACAAAAAAATAAATACTTTATACAGTACATAAACCTTTTATTTATTTTCAATGGACGAATCTATAGAATAATGTACATCGGTAATACTGAATAAGGGCTTATAATAACTGAAGTATGAAATATAAACATGGGCATCGAGTCTCTATGCTTCGAGTCAACACAGCGTCTATGCTTAAGGTGCATCGCGTCTGGGCTCACAATCGAATGCGGGGCCATAAATATGGCACGTGCAAGCTTTTCGCAGTATCTAAAATCACAAAAAGAAATTTGTAGAAATTTGAATTAAGCACTTCGAAGCACATAGAAATTCAACAAGCGCATAATTATAAATAAGATGAAGACTTAAAAAAGCATCAAGAGATCTAAATGAACATTTAATTGATTCTTCAATGTCTCAAAATAATAAATTATGAATTGTGAGTAATAAAATATATTTATTGTCGTGGAATATTAGTCTTCATTAAAACACTGAAAGCAAAACATTATGCCATTACACGAATTGGCTAGGTAAAAGTACAGTGGAAACAAAGTGTGAAAAGAGAATTTTTAAGAAAATTATTTTCGCCAAAGGATTTGGAATCTTTCAATTTGGAATGTTTTAAAGGTGAATTTTGCTTAATCGACTTTATTAAAATTGCTTGCAGTTATATGCCTCCAAAGAAAAGGCTTGGATTTCAAAAACGCACGTTCCAAAGAACGTGAAAAAAAACAGCAACAGAGATTGCAGGTTATCCTAGAAAGCGAGAAAAGAGACAAAAAGGGGCATGCAGATTCCGAAGCACGAAAGAGGTCCCAAAAGACCTCTGCAGAGCAAAAAAAAAAAGCCAACAAAAGGACACTACATCAAAACCAAAAAAGTGTGCTGAAGAAACGCCGAGAGAATACCAGCCACGATTGCAAAAGGACAAAGCAAACAAGAAAGCTAAAATTATTAAAGTCTTTCATAAAATTGCGCGTACACTTGAAGAATATTATGTTAGTCCAATGACTGTCAAGTCAACGCTTCCTAAAGATAAGGCCTGAGCGCGAAAACGTCAGACATTGTTACATCATCATCCGAAGATACGTTTAATCGCATTTCAGGGCTTATTATTGGTAGAAATGCGATTAAAAGTACACTATATGATCAAAAATATCCGGACACCCCTCACAGATCATCGATTGGCCCAATGTCACATGATAATGACTTGCACATCATTTAAATAGCTTCCCACACCTTCAGACACAACTCTGCTTGGACATTGGCAAGAATGGGTCGTTCGGCAGAGCTCAGTGAGTTCCAACGTGGAACCATCGTTGGATGTCACCTATGCGGCAAGTCCGTGCGTGACATTTCCAGCCTTCTTCAGATACCCAAGTCAACAGTAGGCGATGTCATTATGAAATGGAAGACCCGGGGATCAACAACAGTTCAACAACGAACCGGTAGACCCAAGAAA
>JAHWFO010025184.1:1092050-1106891 GCA_023313115.1 Rhysida immarginata
ACTCCGACCGTTATCTGAATGTTTTGGACAACTGTGCACTTCCAACGCTGTGGCAATTTTTCGGAATCGGGCCATTTCTCTACCAACACGACAATGCTCCGTGCCACAAAGCGAGGCGTGTACAGCAGTGGTTTGCGGACTCATGGGTCGAAGAAATGGGTTGGCCGGCACAAAGTCCCGACCTCAATCCTATAGAGAGCCTGTGGGATGAATTGGAAAGACGCTTGCGGGCCAGATCACATCGGCCAACTTCTGTACCTGAACTGATTCTCGCTCTTCGGGAGGAATGGAGGAACATTCCGGAAAGTACCTACCAACATTTGGTGGAAAGTCTTCCCCGAAGGGTGGAAGCTGTGATTCGGGCAAAGGGATGTGCAACGCCCTATTGATTTCCATGAAATCGTGGCTAGAGCGCAAACGTTCATGTGTCCGGATATTTGTGATCATATAGTGTATATTCGGATGATGATGTAACAATGTATGACGTTTTCTCACTCAGGCCTTATCTTTAGGAGGCGTTGGTCAAGTGCAGGCACTGTGAATCTTTAAATTTTGAAAATGAAAGGCTGAATTCAGTTTATGCTGCAATAAAGGAAAAGTCAAGGAAACAAATTTGAAGCCATATGCTGAGACTTTTGAGAAGCTTTTAACTGATAAATCAAATACGAAGCATCTGTCGTTTTGTCAACATATTCGCTCTTATAACAGCGCACTTTCATTGGGGTTATTTGGAGAATTAGTTGAAAAACCCACTGGATTTGGGCCATATAGTTTAAAAATTCACGGCCAAATTTATCATAGCGCTTCAGCACTAAATTCCCCGCAAAGGCGACGAGTGTCTTGTATAAATAATTAGCAGAGTATTTTTATACTGACAGAGTGGAGGAAGGGAATAGACGCTTTGAAGTTTTAAAGCAATATTCAATATCACAGAAATATAATCCAAATAAACTTGAAATTAGGAAACGGAATAGCAAGTTAAATGAATCCAACAGTTCAGATTAGTCCAAGTAATTTTTTAAGGAATTTATCCCTGAGACTCCTTTGGGTGCAGTGGAAGCAAACGTGTAAACACCGAAGGTTGCTGGGTCAATCTTAGATTTCTCGATATGGAGTAGTGAAGACGACAATTTCGTGGCTAGCTAAGCAGTGGGATGAACTTGTAGCTTTGGCTATCATCGCAAACTCGGAAGGTGGAGACCTCGCAAGGTAAGTCGACTGCTGCAAGATTTTTACCGGGAAGGAAGACATAAATTGGGCTTGAATCTACGGAGGTAAGAAGCAAGACAATCCGAAGTAATTATCTAGGAGGGAAATAGAATTATGCACAATACCCCGATACACATCCCCCTCGCTTAAGCGCGGCAAAATCTCAAGGCGCCCAACGGGAATACTGGCTATTGCTGCGGGAAGTTGACTAGATGTAACGGGCTCGTCCTTCAGCAGGAAATTTGTGATGTCGTGGAACTGGGAACTTCGTTCCACTTATAAGTCGTCAGCTGCTGACGCTATTGTGGATAGTTGAGAATATATTGCTACTATCCGCTCGGATCCTCTCCCTGGTTCGGCACCTGCTGAATCGGGTACAATAATCACTGGGAGAACAATGATTGTCTTGGGAGAACAATAATCATTTACCCTAGATTCGAACACGTGTTCGATAATGAGATTGTCTTTGCACACAATGTTCCTTGTTACTTTTACAATTGGTATTACCTCGATTCAACCGATAATATGAGAAATCTTTCTTGTTCTCCATTATATTATTGGGGTTGTCGGAGGTCAACAGCTGACGTCTCCGCTTCTCAATTTTCTGTGATTTACATCCTTCTCGGATCCGTCTAGTAATTGGTACATAGGTCGTTTCCAATGGGCGACATTATTTTGAATGGCAATAGAATCTATTTTGTTAAAGTATATGCTTTTATCAGAAGCTCACCAGTTCGCTCTCCTTCTAAACTAGCCGGCCAGGTGGCCGAGAGGGCTAGGGCGTAGGCTTTCTAGTTCTCGAGTCCACTTGGTCGTGGGTTCGAATCCCGCCGTGGGCATGGATGTTTGTGTTTGTCCCGGGCTGCGTACAGATATAACTTGTGTAAAAGGCGCAAAATGACCTTAGTAGTCGACGCCATAAATTCTAATAAACCGACAAACCAACCATCTAAACTACTCCTTTGTGGATGTATACATTCATGGCGTTGAGGTCGATGTGCCGAGTTCTTCCTAACGAACTCCTTTTTATTTGTTAGAAGTCTGGTATCATGAAATTTGTGGGTCCTCTTCTTTTTCTATCGACTGGGTAAAGGCGTCGGCCATGATAGCCGAGGTTCCTGATTTACACATCATGTTTGGAGGTTATCTCCAGTCTATATTTAATTATTTACTTGTGGGTCCTCCTTTCTCCTTTCACGCAAGGCGGATCCAAGGCACTCTGTAATCCTCTCTGTCTCGATTCTTACTTTACCTTACTTTTATTCACCCTTCTTGGATTTAAGGCCGCACCTGCGCACTTCTTCTACCTATCTCTGGTTTGTGCTCTTTTCTCATATTTTTAGCACATTTTCGTAGGACAGTGCTTATGTGATCGGTTTGTCCAGCTGTCCGTCCGTCCGTCTGTAGACACAATTCCCACAATGCATTGCGTTGCAATAAAGAGAGTGCATGTATTATATTGTGGAAGACACGAATTATCCTTGCATTGAAGAAAACGCATACTGAGCACATCAGTTCGGCTCTGCGCGTGCTCTAAAAGTTAATGAGATGGTGCGCGTGCAAGGTGCACGTGAATGATGATTATTGAAAGGCAGAACGATCTCTAAATCAAAAGAATTTTGTTATTCGTAGGGAGCTTAATATTTATTACGATAACTTGAAAACGAATTAACTTTTTCACACTGTTTTCATCAATCCATTAATATGGGACAGAGCACGAACAAGTACGAACGTGAGATAGCCGTAAAAGGTACGCGCTCTAATGGCACATGCTCTAATGGTACAATTATGATACACCCTTAAAAATTTCCTAAAAACAGATATGACATATAATATATCAAACAAATCGTAACAAAGTGTCATACGTGAATATAACGAGTAAATAATGATATGGTCAGTAGCCCGTGCCCTAATTGTACCATATGATACCATATGGTACCGTTGAAATTTTCAATGCTAAGATATGACATGGAATATATCAAACAACTTGTGACAGCGTGTCATGAGTGAATATAACGAGTAAATAATGATAGTGGGAATTGGTTAAGTAGCACGTGCCCTAATGGTACCACATTGTACTATAAGTGCTGTTGGTACTTTTAATCCTAATATATGGCAAGTAATATATCAAAAAACTCGTAACAATATGTCATGAGTGAATATAACGAGTAATCGGAATTGTTTAGTAGTACATGTTTTAATCGTGCTATATGTTACCTTTGGAAACTTTCAGTGCTAAGATATGGCGTGTAATATATCAACTAACTCAATATGAGTTGATATCCATAGCTTATTTGTATCAAGAGCATATTGCTGTTGGGCTTATTAATATCTAAAACTAAATGCGGTGAGACATATTGCTAATTAGTAGTAGTTAATCGCTTGCTTCAATAGTAGATGATAACGTAGAAACATTTTAGTAATTGAATATGAAAAAATAATAGATGCTTACACATCGTTTAATATTATGTGGAAATGCCTACAAATTAAAGAACTTTTATTTGTTCAAATATAAAAAGAATAACTTCACTCTCTATTTAACCTTTCAGTTCTTCAAGTTTATTTGTTTAAATTCTCTTTATACATTTGTTTACTTAAATAGTAATTTACAGTAGTCTATGTCATTTGTATGTTTGGGTTAGGGGGTTCTAGAAATTTTGGCGTCGACTACAAAGGTCATTTTGTGCCTTTTACACAAGTTATAACAGTACGCAGCCCAGGACAAACACAAACATCCCATGCCCACGGCGGGATTCGAACCCGCGGCCAGGTGGACTCGAGAACTAGAAAGCCTACGCCCTAGCCTTCTCGGCCACCTGGCCGGCCATCTGTATGTTTGGAGCACTGATGAAGCAACTGCACGTAGATGAAATACAAAGAGAAGGAAACGCTCTACGCCAAATTATTGAAGCACTTCGATGAATGGTTCAGATAGAATAACAGTTTTGCAAAGTCTTTCAAAATGATGAAAGACCTCGAAAATGAAGAAATAAATCTAGGACAGAATAACATTTGTACTGTTGAAAATGTAACAATGTTCATCCGTACAAATCACAATCTTTACCTCAGAAAATACAATGCGCCATTGGTCAATGAAGTCGCTGTTATACATAAAAATGCTGATGGACAGCCATCATTTGAACGCGACCTCCAGATTTATTCCAAGAGTGACAACAAAACGCAAAATTTATCCATTTTAGACCCGAACGTCGACCCATTGGTTTATCCATTGCTTTTTCCAAATTGAGGACAAGGTTGGAATGGATACAAACGGCCGCACCAAGCATGTATTCTCCAATTTTATTCACATCGCTTTAATTCAATTCTAAATGCAAGAAAGCCAATCCAGCAAAAATTCGTTGGCATTTATGTTCGCATGGAAGGAGAACGTCTAAGTTTTTTAAAAACTCATCAAGAGAGCCTCAGAGTTGAAAGTTATGAGGGACTAATGGACAAATTGCGAGTGTGCACACTTTTGGCAAACGCTCATGATTTTCACCGAAGTCACCCAAATGGGTGGATTTACAGTTTCGTGCATACTTTTGGCAAACGGATGCAAAGCTGAAAGGCAAATTTGGAATTCCAGTGATACTGGCATCAACATTTATCGGAAGTCCAAGAGCAATTCAACAAAATTATCAAATTGCGATTGCGGTTGCCCGAAAATTTGGAAAACCGGATTTGTTTTTCACAATAACAAGCAAATCCAAATGGAGAGAAATCACTGAAAATTTAGACCCAGTCCAACCTTCTAAGTTTCGGCCTGATCTCAGATTCCAGACCAAAGTTTCGGCCTGATCAAACGAGAGTCTATTCAAAATTGTGACAACAAATGATTCATGAATCGTGTGGTTCTGATGATCCGTTTGCCCCCTGTATGACTGAAAATAAATGCAGCAAAGGATTTCCAAAGCCATTTTCAAAGCAAACAAATGCAAACGTCGATGGATATCCATTATACAAATGCAGAAAAGGCCTAAAATATAAGATTGCAAGGCGAAAAACTTCACGAGTTATTGACAATTCATGGGTAGTGCCATATAAATTGGCTCTCACTCAAATATAACTGCCATATAAATATTGAAAGAATTTCGTTCTTTAAAAGCATTACATACTTACTCAAATATGTCCACACGGGATACGATTGTGCTAACATCGAATTTCGCGAAAAAGCTTCAACAAATCCCAACGACGAGATTCAAACTTTTTTGGACGCCAGATATGTATGCCCAAACGAAGCTAAAGAATTTAAAATGCATGACATCTCTCATGTGGCAGTCAGGTTGGCAGTCCATTTGCCAAATGCACAAAATGTCTATTTCAAAGAAGGCGAGGAAATTGAAGCTTTTGAGGCTGCAGGTAAAAACGAAACTACGTTAAGGCGTGGTTTAAGTTAAATTGAAACGACGCCTGTGCCCGCAGACATCTGTATCAAGATATTCCATATCATTATGTTTTTGTAAAGTGGACAAACTCATGGAAATTACGTAGTGAAAGAGCATCAGTTCTTAAAGTCATCAGCAGAATGTACGCTGTGTGTGTCACAGATGAAGAGAGATATTATTTGCGTTTTTTATGGCTACATGTGAGGGCCGCACAATCATTTGAAGAAGTGAGAACCATTGACTATGTAGCGCAATTTGCTAGCTGACGACAGAGAATGGGAAAGAGCATTAGAAGAAGCGACTTCATTTAAAATGCCATTTCAACATCGTTTATTGTTCGTATATATATGCATATTTTGTAATCCTCTAAATCCGAAAAGTTTATGGGGCGAATTTAAAAATATTTTATCCATCCTGAAATTGATAATCCCAAAGGTGCTGCTATGAGAGACATCGAATACATAATTTTGAAAACAATTCAAAAGAAGAAAACTTAAAGGGAAAAGAATTGATTGAAAAATTAAGTGGAAACTAACGGAAAATATTTGATTCTGTGATGCACTTAATCAGTTACATAAAGGCGTCAAATTGCTATTTTATTGATGGGCCTAGTGGAAATGGAAAGGCCCATTTTTTATATAACACACTCGTATTTTTTATATAACACAATAATTTCCACATTAAGAGGCGAACAAAAAATGTTATTTCGGTTGCATCAACAGGAATTGCTGCCACATTGCTTCCCAGAGGAAGAACTTATTCAACATTCAGACTATCTTTAAGTCTGAAAGAATCGTCTGTCAGCCAAATGAGACCAAGCTCAATAATAATTTGGGATGAAGCGTCAATGGCAACCTTGTTTGCTCTCAATACTATAGATCGATTAATGAAAGAAAGAGAAAACAGGGAAAAATCGTTTGGGGAAAAACTGTCGTTTTGGGCGAAGATTTTCGACAGTGTTTGCCGGTGATATACTTGATAATAGAGTCGAAATCGTACAATCTTCGATCAAATCCAACAAAATTTGGCCATCTTTTGAAAAATTTTCTTTGCAGGGTATATCTGAAACCCTGTCACAAACTTTTAGAGGAGGTAGTATGGATGATTCAATCGTGTATTTTCCGAGTTACGCAGTCAAAATCGTAACACAAGCTCACATGTTGAGTACTACGGAGGGTTGATTCAGATAGAATGAGAAGACTTTAAACGCCGCGTATGACCTTGACGGAATGTGATTTGCATGACTCGTCCACTATTCATGGGGATAAGCTTTGTATACACTTGTTGCTGTTATTTAGGACACTTCGTGCGGAAACATGGCTTCCAAAATCACAGCTTTTTGGGAAGGGTATATGTTTGGCCTTTCCGACGCTAACTTCAGTCTTTCGTGCATTGTGGAATTATGCAAACGAAATGCTATTGTGGTATCCAAAGCTACTGTGGGTCGAATAATCAAAAAGAACAAATTGCGACCATCTAATGAACGTGGACGAGCAGAGAAGCAGACCAGAAACAAACCCCAGCCAACACGCCCAGCTCAGGTGGTGCGAGAAATCCGGTCTGAAGTGCTGAAAGAAAATCCCCACACACAGAGAAGTCTAGCCCAAAGGAAAGGTATTTCACAGGCAACAGTCTCCAGAATAATTTATGACAATCTTGGGCTGGAGCGACATCATAAAGCGCGCGGTCACAGACTGCATCAAGCCACACCGCCAAGTCATCTGTGGCTTACTACAGGAAGATGGAACAGGAGACGGGCATACGAGTTATTCCCTTCTCTCATGTGCCTGTAAAATCTCCTGACGCATCACCGATGGATTTCTGTGGTTTTGGTCTCCTGAAACGACGGCTCGGAAGTCGCCGACCAAGAACCGTTGATGGGCTATGGAAAGTGTGTCAGCAGGTGTGGAACGAACTTCCCATGGAGTCCCTCAATCTCAGCCTACTTCAGTGGAAATTACGGTGCCGGGCGATAGTCCAACAACGTGTTCTCACATCGAACACAACCGATGGTGGCGCCATGGTATTACACCATCGTAACAGAACTGCAAAGTCGTCTCATTTTATCTGAATCAACCCTCCGTAACCGCAAAGTGTTATGATGGTGACTACGTAACTCGGAAACTACTCGTTGGAATTCGATCAAATTTCAACGGTATACGCAAAATCTTATTTTCATTTGTCTTATTCTGTGGATTTTTTTTTAATTCGTTAACTTTATCGGGTATGGCATCGCCCAAGTTGACGACGTATAAAAGTTGGATGCATTTTAATGCTATTGAGAAATCTCAACACTCGAGCAGGATTGTGCAACGGTACAAGATTAACTGTAATTGCGGACAAATTTGATCCTTTGTAAAATTTTGAATACTTTCGGGGAAGGAGAAGCTGTTTTTATACCAAGAATAGATAGGACATTCTCGAGTACTGACTTTCCTATAGTAATAAAAAGAAGGCAGTTTCCTATGCTCATAGCTTTCGCCATAACTACAATTAAAAGTCAAGGACAAACTTTTGACTAACACTCCAATTTTTAGTCATGGGCAACTGTATGTGGCGTTTTGTAGTAGTAAAATCAAAGAAAGACATTAAGGTCCAGATTCCTGAGAAGATATCAAAAGCCTTAAAAACTTTCAAACCCCCAATTGTGTTTATAAAGAAATTGTTGGCATGCTCCAGGGCAAAAATAAAAGGTCAAAAGAATGTAAGAATCAAAATTATGTCAAACGACTATTTACCGAGTTAATCCTCTAACATGAATCCACAGAATACGCGTAGCCAATATTGGACTAGATTTCAAGTAAAAAAATCAGCCGTGATAAGGAATTGTTGAAACATAGAATAGATTGATTAGAGAAAAGTTTAAAGCACAGATTAATACAGATGGCCAACTTCCAATACTTACAAGGTTAAAACGATTTGGTTGATTAGCCAATCAGCGTTCGGCATTGATACCCAGTGGCTAAGATAAAAACTAAAAAAATGATGTCATATATTCCACTAATCACGCGGTTTATGAAATATATGACGCATATTTCTTTGAGCAATGTATGACGTAGACTCAGGAGTTCAGTTTACTAGAATTATAGTGGCTAGAAGAATAGTGTGGCAGCGAGCGTTCAAATCTGATTCCTCGAATGATGATGCCGCCAGATGGCAGCTACATCAACATAGTAGCTAAACATCCAGAGCTTTACATTAATAATGCTCCATTAATTTCTTCGTAAAATTTATAAATTTGATTTATTATTTCATTTTCATTCCAGAACATTAAATAATATACCATTTTAATAATATTTCGACCCTCCCCTTTTTGTTTTTAATTTAGAGATGATTTTGCAGTATTTTTTAATTTCAAATGATTTTATTCTTTTTCAGTTATCTTATAGAGATATACACGACCGTTAAACAAGTTATTTTCTTCATCTGATTTTAATTTTGCAATAAAATAGCACCCCTTTCCTTCTTGCTGCTGCATTTTAAAATTTCAAGAACCACTTTTCTGTCTAGATTTCTCATTTATTTTTTTCTTTTATGTAAAATCTAAGAAAATCAGAATAATTTTTAAAAATTCCTTATTTTTAAATAATGAAATGCAATCAAAACAGCTTTAAATACAAATTTATTATATATCTTCCTTTTTTTTAAATCATAAGAATTTTTTTTTTTTTTCAAAACTATTAACCTAAAATATCTGATATTTAAATATTTTATCACATAAAAAAGTAATTTGGTTGTTATTCATGTGATAAATGAATTTTATATGAAAAAAGATATTCTCTTTGTACATCTATATATTTTTCAATATTGTGCATTCAACATATGAGACCTTCCGACTTACAGGGGCGAACGCCTCATTTCTTAAATCTTTTCTCCTGAAACATCTGTGAAAATTCATTTTTTATCATTTGTAAGGTAGTCAGCTGTGCACAGCTTTATATTATTAGATTTTATGTTTATATTTAATTAGACTTAATTTAGCAGATCTATGATTAATGATTAATTACTCAAAATGTAATTTCTCTGGCTCAGAAGGGCTCATATTCCATGCTTTATCTTATTAGGGATCCACCTCTGATCTTATATTTTAACTTATTTATAACGGCAGATATTTTTCATTTATTTTAACGTTAAAGAGTATTCTCAAGTTCTGTGGAAGACAATTACCTAAAATATACTAAATTTTTATAAATAAATTTAAGTCACCCGTAATATAGCTGAAAAAACCCTCCTTCATCCTAAGATTTCCATCTCATCTCCCGGGTAACTCGCATCTATGTCGATTGCAGCGCCACCGCTACTATCATCAAATCGGGAATCAACCACGTTGCGAGTAGTAGCCGTTGCCACACTATTCTTCTAGCCACTATACTAGAATCGTTTTTGAAATTAATTTTTAAAAATTTATAAAAAAATTCTGGAATTTTATAAAACAAATTATTTCCGATTGTAAACTGAGTAATGCTAACATAAGAAATGACAACTTTAAACACAGTATAAAATTAAATTCGTTAATTTTATTTAAAAATGGAATTCATAACTTACAAATAAAAACTCAATAGGATTTTACAACAATTTGTTAAGTACTTTATAGAGTTTTCTATTTAGCTTATATTTATAGTTCTTCACAAATCTTCCCTTGGGTTGGTTTATGCTACGTTTTACTTCCTTGTCAGTTCCCAAACGTTTTTTTGTTTTGAAACCGCTTTGTTAGGTTATTTTTACTTAATACTTGTAGCGTTATACTACGTTCGCACATTGGATCTAGATCGGCAGCTTGAACTAGATTCGAATTTTGAAGTGCGAACGCTAGCAATCTGGATTCGAATTAAATCGACTGTCTCCAAACTCGATTCACTGAATCCTGTTCGGAGAACTCGATCGATGCTGCAAATCTAGATTCGTTCCTTCCCACAACCCCTTGCCGTAACCATCGAGAGAGAAGACCTCTGGGATGAAACGTAATACATTGTTACACATCATAAATAAGGCATTGTTATTCGTATTTCTACCAATAATAAGCCATAAATTTGCCCTAACTATGATGATATAACAATGTATTACTTTTTATCGCAGAGGCCTTCTTCTCTCGGTGGTTACGCCCTTTCACGATTAGGTTGTCACAAAATGGCATCCAAACCACTGCTCGACTCGTGGTCCGAAGTAAAAAACAAAATTTTATTCGGCCTGTGGTTTGAAAACTTGGATGGATTGAGACGACAAAAAAGAAATTCGTCCATATACAATCCCTTGCACCTGTTGACTATAATGAACAATTAGAGTTGTAAAGCTGGGTGGAGATTAATGTACGAGTTCCCTAACTGGATAGCAGCGCTGAAGTGCGAACACTCTGTGGATCTGAAATGAATCCAATTTCTCAATGAATCTAGTTTGTATTTGGATCGACTCGATCTAGTTCTGTAGTGCGAATGAGGTATTAGGGTAATTTTCAAATTCTTCTTCATGGTAGAATCACAGATTGTATAACTCTAACAATGGTAGCATTTTAAACAATAGCGAAAATTCATCCAATCACAATTGGTATTGACATTTGTACTTCTTGTATGCCTCACTGGTGCGCTGCAGGACATTTAATCACGTGATTATTGCCGAGTTGACCATCTGTATTAATCTGTGGTTTAAAGAATCTATAATTTCTACTTTTAACAAAAAATTGGTTATTCAGTTATATTCTAGAACTGTAATATGAATATTCCAGGCTGTTCAAAAATTACGGTATATAAAATTGGCTTTCTTTAAATTTTTGGCTCAGAAAATAATCGAATCCACAAAAGTCATTATGTGGTAAATTAATCTTTAAATAACAAAGACACTATAATAGGAAACGTGCGAGTAAATATTATCTTGATATAGAAGAAGATCAGTGTTTCAATTTCCCGAGTATCTTATTCTACAGTATTCAGTATTCTTTCAAAGATGGCTAGAAATCGGATCGTCATCAATGGCACAACCAGTACTTTTATACATAATTGTATAGATCGGGAATAAGAGGGAGACCATTGTGGTATGTATAATCTATTCAAATATCTTATCCTTGAAAATGGCGAATACTCCCTTACTCCTTATTATCCTTATTACTGAGCTTACGATTTCCAAGAGACAACTTAGTAAATATTCACTGTATCGAACACAAAACTCATCGTCAACAGTTACTATTCTATGAGAAACTTTACAACACATCTTTTGTGTAGGCTGGAATCAATGAGACTCAACAGTGAGCGCAACCATACGAAAATAGTAGCAGCGACACTCATGCATATTACAATTTCTTAAAGCTACTGTCGCCACTTTATATACGAATAGGGCACCGGCTCTAGTTTCCATAGAAATGCTTCTTATTTCGTCAGTGACATTTCTACTTTGGAAAATCCTTCTCATGTCGTTACAGAACCTAGAAAAATAATTTATTGAAACTATTTGCTTGGTAAAGACACGATTTTCGCTTTAAACGTTAATACAAACATGTTCAGATATTTTGAATTAAAAAATTCATTTAAACGAATTATGATGGGAATGTTTTTTATCATAAAGGATGATTCATATATTTTGACATCTGTATTCTCCAATCTATTTTTCTAAAAAATTTAAATTTCTTTTTCAGGCCATTTTGGCTCTACTGGCCTTTTTCCAAATAAGCATGTTCATTTGCTTTTTCCTTGAGGCCTACCACCGAAATGAAACATGAAATGAGACAAGAATTGTTTAATTTTTAATTCCTTTTGGTTTTTCTGCTGTTTTCATTCGCAGAGAAAGTAGGGAGGCTTTCCTCCTATCCCCCCTCCCCCTCCGAACTCTCCTTCCAAGATATGTCTCAAAGAGAAATCATAATGGGAAACTTTCACTGATGGACAAACCGAGTGAATTAATGAGGAAGAAGAGAAATTTTAATTGAAATCTTCATGTACCCTCTCCTTCCTTGCGTTCTAAATTAACATTTAAAACTTTGCAAAAAGTAAAACTTTTTAAATACGCTCTTAATTTTACATAGCTAATTAATCAAAAATGTCAAATGCATTATATATTATATCTATTTGAGTTTAAAGCTCAAGCTTAATCTAAATGATAATTTCGCTTAAGTATATCTGAGAAATTAATCTAAATTACCAAAACCGAAATATTTTAATCCTGTCGCTATATAACACGTACACTTTATAAAATAAAAGCTAATAAGCTCTACTGTTGTAAGTCATTTTAAATAATTGTTATTATTATTTAATGTCAAAGGCCTATCCAGGGATATTCTGACCTTTAGTTCCACAATTTTCATTATGACACTTGAATTATAAGAAGAAAAAAAAAAGTCCCGGTACAGCATTTTATTCTGAAATCGACACGAAAATTAAATATTTGAGTAAACCTATCTGAAATTGACATGGAAACATATACTTGGGGGTACATGAGGAAGACTGCCGCCATCTTTAAATTCCCCCCACTGGATAGAGGTCAATTTTTTAAAGTGGAATGCGTGTCTGGCTAACTTGACATATCAAATAACACGAAAAATTTCTCAGAAATTCATTCCACTTCACCTATCTTTCACGATTTTGAAGATATCGTTATTGAAAGTATGCATGGCACTGCTACATGATGCAGAGATCTAGGCTCCTAGTCTAGTAGACCAGAGATCTTCAATAACTTCAATAACCAGGTCTCTGATTCAGACGACGCTCGCAGAACCGGTGAGATTTTCTCGCACCACTCGATGATCGTTTCTTTAAAGTGCCCCTTGTCACCGCGTAAACGAGTTGCTTCAAGTATCTCCACAAAAGGAATTCGAAGGATGTGGGGTCGGGTGAACTTGGAGACATTTCACGGGACCACGTCAACCAATCCAGTAAACAAGAACTGAATATCAGAAACCACAGTAAGACTGAGCACCATCATACTGGAAAAAAAGGAAGCTGCTATCTCCGGTCAAAATGAAGGAAAGGCATTATTCCTCAACATTTTGAGATACTATTCAGAATTAAGGCTATTTTCGGGTGCCTCGTATCACATACCACAATAAGATGCGCATATTGTAAATAATAAAGAACATTGTGGAGAGGGGCATGAGAATCTTAACCAGAAAGATTGAAAGTGGACTCAAATTTCGATAGATTATCCAGCTGAAATTGGAATATTTATATATGTTATATAATATTTATTTAAAATAAGCAATTAAACAAAAGTTGTATGAATAAACGTGCAGAATAATGTTCTTTCTTATTTTCAACCCCTACTGACCGTAACCCTTCTTAGGCCATGTCTGTTCGGTATCCGGACAATTGACACCGGACAACCGCCACCCGGACTACTGCCACCCGGATAACTGCCACATAGGATAATCGCCACCTAGGACAATCGCCACCTAGGATAATTGCCACTTAGGACAATTGCTCCAGACACGAGCTCTAATTTAATTAGAATGTTTTACTTTAGATTTTGAACGAAGATTTAAACTGAAAACTTGAAATTTCAAAATATGAAATATAAAATTCTTTCACGTAGAGGGCAATAGAGAGATTTAGTGACGAAAATGTTGAGGTAAATATAAATAAAGAAAATATTAACAAGAACATAACTCGTAAAACGATTTTCAAATATGCTGAAAAGAAGAATATAAATATTTGTTGTTTAATATTAAAGTCATATTTTATATACAGCAATGGCGAAAACTGCATGTCAATTTACGTATTCGATTGCAGCGTTCACACAAATCTTTCCAAACACGCGTGAAATGAGAAATGAAATGCTCGCACGTCTAAATGTTTCAAACTTATTCGCCTATGTTCTTTCCACCGCTATAGCTATTCATCCTTTCTTAATCAAAGTAACCATTCATCCCTTCTTAATCATTGTTGCAAAGCATTGTCGGGAAAAATCTTGTAAGCATTCCAAGGAGCTTTACCTGTGACGCAGATGTGATTTTAAATTACAATATTTCACTTTCACTTGGTTTAAATAAACAATAGAAATACCTTTGATTCTATCCACACTCACATCATTTATAAATATAGGCCTAACTTTAATTAGCCATTTTTAACAATAGGCCCAACATTAATTAACCATTTTTAACCTCAGGCCTAACTTTAATTAGCCACTTTTAACAATAGGCCTAATATTATTTAGTCATTTTTAACAATAGGGCTAACATTAATTAGCCATTTTTAACAATAGGCCTAACATAATATAGTCACTTTAACAATAGGCCTAACATTATATAGTCATTTTAGCTATAGGCCTA
>JAHWFO010025184.1:1107980-1149353 GCA_023313115.1 Rhysida immarginata
CCGACCTTAGTAAAAAAAATCTGCGTTTCTGTGATATTAACAATTTTATCATTTTTTCGAAAATAATAAAAAACCTAAAAAAAATGTACTGAATGAAATAAATTTACTAATTTAAAAAATGTGCATTTTATGGAGATTCTAAAATGGTTTTTCCACAATAAACGAGACATCGCGAATTTAACTAATTTGAATTTTCTGTCATTTCATCACAATTTATCCCTTTCGATTTTAACCAGCAATATCTCGTTTATTGTGGGAAAAACCTTAACTAATACTCCATTTTAAAATTCAAATACTCCATTAAAAACACAATTTTTTAATTAGTAAATTTATTTCATTCAGTACTATATTCATTAAAATTTACAATTTCACAACTTAATAGTTTTTTCATAATTTCATAATTTTCAATTTACACAATATGAAGTACAATATGATAAACAAAAGTAAACTTTTTATTAAGATTTAAAATAAAACAAACTTTCAGGACTGTACTCTACACAAAAATATACACTACATTAGGGGTGACCAACCTGCGGCCCGCGGGCCAAATGCGGCCCACCAAAGGAATTTATGCGGCCCGCGAAACGAACCATTTACTGTAAAATTTATTAACATGTAAGATTGTACGTGGTTAATCTTTCATAAAATATTTGAATGTGATTTGAATTACAAATGGTTGGCCCCCTGAAAACCTTCAAAAATTTATTTTGGCCCGATTCAAAAAAAGGTTGGTCACCCCTGCACTACATGATCAAAGGAGTTGGGACACCTGTTGCTCTACCGTAAAGCCGCAAAAAAGCTTCAATCAGCAGTGAGTAGGACCACCCCGAGCTGCTATCGCTGCCTCCACCCTACATGACATACTGTCCACAAGTTTACGGTATGTGTCCACAGGTATTGACCTCCATTCCTCGAGGAGTGTCGTGGTCGGTTCCTGGATAGATGTAGGGCGAACCATCCTAGATCTCACACCACGTTCCAATTCGTCCCAAAGATGTTCGATGGGGTTGAGATCAGGACTCTGGGCGGGCCAATCCAGTTCTTCAACCCGCAACCAGTCAGATATGGATCTTGCTTTGTGGCAAGGCGCATTGTCGTGCTGGAAGAGGAACGGCCCGTCACCGAAGTGTTCCCACAGCGCTGGAAGTGCCCCGTTATCCAGAATGATCCTGTAGCCATCAGCATTGAGGTTTCCGTCCACCTTGATGAGCGGGCCCAGTCCAGTCCCACAATTACGGTAAATGTTCACAGGGGTGTCCCAACTCCTTTGATCATGTAGTGTATTTCAGTATCCGCTTTAAATTAAATTTTATTTTTAAATCTTAATACAAATAATAAATAAACTTCATCGGTTTTAAATTACCTTTTTTTTCTTATTTCTTTATTTAAATACACTGATTGGAAGAAAGTAATTGGACACCCATCCACCCGGCAAAAAATGGACCTTTCCGCTACCACACGTGTCACTACTTTATGGAAATGCAAAGATAGTCATCAGACAACACCATTGACTCTAACTGAAGCATCATGCCGCGACAGGCGGAGCTGACAGAGTTCGAAAAATGTGTCCTGGTTGGAATGTCGCTCCAAGGCGCATCCATACGAGAGATTGCCAGCAGCCGGAACCACCCTGAATCAACAGTAGCGTATGTGCTGAAGAAGTACAGGACCAATGGACATTGTACGAATGCACCAAGGCCTGGTCGTTCACCCGCATTGACCACCATCGCCAGGGAATTCCAGCAGGCATCTGGATGTCACATATCCACCAAGACCCCCAAAAGGAGGCCCACATGCTGGGCTATCACGGCAGAGCAGCAGCCCCCAAGCCGCTAGTCACACCAGCGAACAAAACGAACAGATTGCAATGGGCCAGGGAACGCAAAGATTGGACCGTTGAGGACTGGAAACGTGTTCTCTGGAGCGATGAATCCCGCTTCACATTGTTTCGATCGGATGGCAGAGTTTGGGTGTTGCATTTACCTGGAGAACGGCTCCTTCCTGAGTGTATCATCCCAACAGTGAAGTTCGGCGGAGGAGGAATTATAGTGTGGGCTGTTTTTCTTGGTATGGCCAAGGCCCGGTAGTGAAGGTGGAAGGCACCATGAGGGCTACGGACTACACTACCATCCTGGACAATTCCGTTCTCCCAACCCTTTAGCAAACCTACGGTCTAGAGCCATGCCTGTACCAAGACGACAATGCCAGGCCACATGTTGCAGCTCATACCCTGCAATGGTATGCCGATAATAATGTTGAACGCATGCAGTGGCCAGCCCAGAGCCCCGGCCTGAATCCCATCGAACATCTGTGGGATGAAGTCGAGCGTCAGTTGAGGGGTAGTAGCCCACTCCCCAAAACACTACCTAAACTGTGGACGGCTGTACGGGACATTTGGCGGGAGATTCCTGTGGGGGTCGTACGTACTCTTGTGGAAAGCATGCCCCGGAGAGTGGCCGCCGTGATTGCAGCCGGAGGGGGGCCGACAGGATATTAGCTGTGTTACAGCAAAGCAAACGTCGCTGTAACAAAGGAAGAGTTTTTCGGCAACAGAGGGCGCCAGTGGTAAACGAAGATAGACGGAAGGCGGGTAATTCGACTCTGAAAAACGGAGGAGCCGAAGGTAGAAGGAAAAACAAGACGGGAGTGGAAAAGGAGAAGTGGAGAGCAACGATTGGAGAGAGGGCAGAAAGATATGCTGCACGTCGCGATGAAACCGAACGGTTTGTTTTAAGAAGGGCTACTTCTATGAGAAACTCGACTGGAATAGCGAGTAATGGAGGAGCGACGGGAAGTAACGCCGTAGCATCGGAAAACAGTGGACGGGAGCGAGTGAAGAAAAAAGCTCGGCCACGCCGTAAGCGCTACAAAGAAATTCCCTTGAATGGCCGGCTAGATATTCCGCCACAGCCTTCGCCAGCAGCCCCATTAAATTTCTTGACCCGTTTGGAAGTGGATTATTGGCGTCAGATATTCGTGGACGAGGATGCTTCTCGAGTTTTCGTTATACAACGCCAGCGTTGGACCGTAGCATTTCCACGAGGGCTATCTGCATTCACAATAGATAGCGTGGGTTATCTGCGTGTACGCCATTCAAATCTCGTTGGTTAAACTGTGAGTACTGAATATGTTTCCTATTAATAAATTGGTGTCAAGCTACGTGAGTTTAAAGTAGCCAAAGTTATTTCATATTCTACATTGAGTGATAGTTAAAAGTAAGAGCGTTGAAGAGAAGCTCATGAATAAGCTAATTCAACGAATGATAGTGTTTCGTTTCTTGTGCTAAACGTAAATGCCTTTGACGGCTGTTTATTGAAGTGGCAGTTCCGTTTTAGAGTGAAGTTTGATTTTGTCTACAGAAAGTTTTCTCAGTGCTTTGAGAAATAGTGTGTGGTTTCAACTTATCAGTTATAATAATGAGGTGTTAAGTTGAGTGAATTTAAGGTGTTAAAATATAGGCTTAGATAACGAGCCCGAGTATATTAGTCTTAGTAGTTATTTTGGCAGAAGCAAGCATTTACCGTTATGGTTAATTTACAATTTAAAGCTTTTTAAGCGTATTAATTGCAATTGTGTATACCAGTGTTAGTAGACACTTTATCGATACGAACTGTTGAACTTTATTTACTGATATGCGTTAGAACAAATTGTAGCTAAGACTTTCAGTAGTGAACGAAAAGAATTATAAGAATGATTTTCATGAATGTACAACCCTAGCGTCAATAAACTTCGGACACCAAGTAATTTGGCTAAAAACACAGTGAAAAGTGCATAAAGAGGATTGCAGGCTAATGAAAATAGATTTACTGAGTATATGTAACAATATCAACATCGATTTAGAATCGATTTAATGGTGTGAAATAATTTATTCAAATTTACGTAAAATTGCGTTGTCAACAGGTTTCAAAGAACTTCGTACACAAGGGTTCGCCAGCATATAGAACTTTCCTGAAGGCTGTAGAAACGCCCAGAATGCTTTGCATCAGGCTTTAAAAGCACCGTCCACGCGACAGAGCACAGTATTCGTGTTGTTTTGAGCCATGGGACGTGGTAAGCCAGTAGAAACGTGTATACGGCAAAATATTATACAGCAGTTCCAGAATAACAAATCCCAGCGAGCTATTGCCCATGAATTATCAGTTCCACTCTCTACTGTTAATGGGATCATCAAGCGTTTCAGAGAAATCGGGAAAACAGAACCAGGGGACTGCACCAGGTAAGCAGCGATTATTGAATGTTAGGGACCTACGAGTATTTCGACGTTACATTGTGAAAAACAGGCATGCTCCCATAAGTGAAATGACTGTTTGGGCTCGAGAATATTTTCATATACCCATATCCGAAAGCACAGTCCGCCGTTACATCAGAAGATGCAACTATTACTTATACGCTACAAAGAGGAAGCCATTTATGAGCACTGTAGCTAAGCGTCGCCGGATAGCATGGGCCAGAACCCATCTAAAGTGGACCCTTGCCCAGTGGAATAGTATTCTGTGGTCCGACGAGTCCACCTTTGTAGTGATGTATGGCAACAACCGTCGCAAGGTGCTAAGGACCAAGCACGAAAGTAATCATCCCGACTGTTACCAGAGGAAAGTTCAGAAGCCTGCATCGCTGATGGTGTGGGGTTGCATCAGTGCAGCCGGGACAGGATCGCTTCACTTTTGCGAGAGCACTATTAACTCTGCTGCCTATATAAACATTCTTCAACAGCATCTGCGTCCATCCCGCCAAAAGTTGTTCAATAGAAGACCAAGCATCTTTCAGCAGGACAACGCGAAGCCTCATGCTGCTCGGAACACCAAGGCTTGGCTACAATAGCAGTTGACTGGCCTGCCTGCAGCCCAGATCTGTCACCCATTGAAAATGTATGGCGCATTTTAAAGCGAAAAGTCAGACAGCGGAAGCCTCGAACACTGCAGCAGTTGCGGGCGTGTATTTCCGAAGAGTGGGACAAAATTCCAGTAGAAACAACGCAGAAGTTAGTGTCCAGCATGCCTCAACGACTTCGGAGCGTCATTCGTCGGAAAGGTGACGCCACTCGGTGGTAATGTGCAATAAACGGTACGGTGTACGAAGTTCATTGCAACGTGTTGAAAACGGAACATTACAAAAAGTCGCTTATTTAATTTTCTCGTTTGTTTTTATGTTAAAATACTATATCACATTTGTACTAAAGCTCTGTGCACTCAATAAAGTAATTTTCATTTCTTTACAATTAGTTTCGTTGTACTTATCCAAAATTCTGTAGGTGTCCGAAGTTCATTGACGCTAGGGTTGTATATGAATTATTTATTTGAGTATGGAAGCATGTAATAATACGATTATTTTGATTAGCAGTTAGAAGAAGTATGCTATTATTATTATTAGCTGAATTACAGTAATTTAGTTGTTGGACTGTGGACTCATAGACAAAGTTTAAATTTGAAAGACTTTATTGGTAGTTTATGACTGAGTTAGGCTAGTGAGCCTTTGACAAATTAAAGTATGTTTATGTTTTGTAATCGCAGTTGAATTGCGAACGGTTGAGAATGTTTCATACAGTGCTAGTATAGCAACTTGTTTAATTGGCATGAAGTTTATGTATAACTTGAAGTTTATTGATGACTTGGTTGTCGTATCTTGCTATAGTGTGAAGTTATAATGAGGACAATTACTGTTGTGTTTAATATGTGCCCCCGCGCGCGTGGGAGGGGGGGGGGCAACAAGTCCCCCGACTCGAGAAAAGTTAACCACGCGCGATGGGGACGGGTTGTAGAGAATGACTCGCGGAGGGGAGGTGACGCTTAGCTGAAAGGTAGGTGTGGTGGGTAATGAAAACAAATCATTCTGATTAGTAATGTTTAATCATAAAATTGGTACAATTCATCAAATAAATTGGGGCCCCGATCAAATTTTCTTCTAGCAAATAAAAAAAAACATGCAAAATATTTACTCTAAATCTTTCCCTTTAAGCACATTAACAAAAGACAAAAATGGAATTAATAACTAATCCAACATTTAACAATCATATTACAAATCAACAAATGCTTAACACATGAGAATTGGGAACCGTAACATACACAAAACTCCGTCATGCGCAGTGTGGTAAGAAATGAGATATCCAGCTCGGTATCAAACAACTCTGGTGAGGGAAAACAACACATGAACGTGTCACGCCCTCCTTTTCAATCACTCCCACCCTTAAGATTCGGGAGAGGAGAGGGGAGGAGAGCTGTAACCCCGTGAAATACTACCAATGCCAAAACGTTTTATCCCCACTCAGGATCGTTATTAAGATCTTCCCACACTGTTGCCACGCATATTTTAATCATCTCTTAAAAAAATGCAACAACATATCCCTTTTGTTTCTCATGTGCCAAACTCCACGTGCAAAAAGACCAGTTTAACCTTTGAGTGTTAAATTCTGACGCAACTCTTACTAAGACTTATTCTTAACTATTGCAGTTATCGTTAATAGTTCAAAACCATTAAGCGTTTCGACGAAAAAAACACGCACTGAAATGAGCGTCTCGTAATTAAGAACGCGAAGCGTTCTTAGCGTCACGTAATGGTGCAGTGATACCCTTAGGTTCCTCTCTATGACGAACTCTAAGTTCCGCCATGACGGGATAGGTTCAATTAACAATAAATTTCACTAAGCGGCACCACACCTTCTTGAACAGTGCATCAGCCTATCTTCCTCGGGGACAAAACAGATAATGAACAGTCTCACCAGTCACAAGATGATCTTGACTAAGTTTCTTATCTTGAATGGCGGCCGACATTCTTTTCTGAAACATGATGTCCACGAAACGATCCTAATTCCTCGAGTAGTAGACACTTGTTATTCCCGAAATTTCTGCTATGGCCGGTCCCATACGACTCTATGGAACTTTAACGACGGGTAGCCACAAGTTCCGCCAAACAAAGCTTTTTTGTTTTACTTAACCTTTGCTGAGCGTCTTTCATCCGAGAAACATAAAACACATTCGTTCTTCCCCGGGCTTCTCTGCATTACCGAACACACCAAACAAAAAAACAAAACGCGCTCCACAACAGACGAAGGAAACAATTGTTATCCCATTGTTGCTACCAAAAATTTCTGGAAAAGCTGCGACAACAACAAGAGCTTGCGCTCTGCTTCTTAAATCATTGTCATAGCTTCTCCAAGGGTACAAAACAAACTTCTTAATTATTTAAATTAATCTCTTACAAACTAAAATAACCTATTCTTAATAAAACCAGACAATCTTTAACTAAACACACCTTTCTTCACATCAACCATCTGCACACCTAATTAACCTACACGCAACGCAACAATAACAACAACCCACCATACAACATCTTATAACAAGAGCTCCAAACGAAATAAACAAAAACACAGCCACGCTTTCAACAACCAAACCACAGAACAACACACACTGACCCAGTCACAAATACATGGAATTATTTATGTGTTACAGAGATATAGATTTATTTTGATAGTAACTTAGATGTTATTAAGATTATTAATCTATTGAATGCTGTTTAGATTTTCAGCAGTAAGATTGATTTTGCTTAGATGTAAGCTAATGTTATTTGATAAGTGGGTTTCTTTACAAGAAACGTTTTTCTGGTTTAATTATTACATTTATTTATCTCAATAAAATATTCAATTGGTTCCCTGACTAAAATTGTTGGCTTGTGTCATTAGTTTACCCAGCATTTTCCGCTGCGCATTCAATTGGAACGTGACAAGCTGTTATCAATAAAAGCAAATAAACGCACTGTGCGAGGTGTCCAATTACTTTCTTCCAATCAGTGTATATCTAAAAAAATTATTCGCAATACGCTTTTAAGTATTATGCTTACAATATTCGTGCGGCAAATTATCACATATTTCAAGTGTAAAGTTTTTTCATTTAATGCAATGTAGATATAACAAGAACTTTTTTTAAAAAAATGAACCGACTTCATGGGCCAAACAGAGAACCTCCTTTTTTGAAGTCGGTAATAACGCATAAATACAAAGCAACATGGTTAATCGCATGACCACTAAATAAGAAAATTTTTAATTTTTCCTTCAAAATATAAACATTTTCTGCCAGGATTTTTAAGTTTACAGGCATATTAAAATATATTTGTAAGCTGTTAGTGAACAAGGCGAATGTAAGCCAAGGAAATAGCTTTAGTCATCGAACTTCGGCCGAAACTAAGTCTTAATAATCAAAATGTTGATAGTCGGCAAATTTCAGATTACCTTTTTTATATCCTGGATCCGTCATAGTAATTTTTCTGTTAAGTAAAAAAAAAAAGTTCGACGGTATGAAATGTGAATCCGATTGAATGTGATTCTCAGGTCGAGGAAAACCAATCACAAATTTAGAATAATAAATCGTTTACAAATAGGGAGTGGATTCCGCGTTTTTAAAATCAAATTTAATAAATATTTAGAAGTCAGTAGCGTTTTTGGCCACGTTTTTCATGTTTAGCAAGTCCAACTCTATAAAAAACAATTATTACTTTAAAAAAAAATCCATGCATAATCCCTATTGTTGGGTGGCAATTGTCCTAGGAGGCAATTGTCCTAGGTGGCAATTATCCTAGGTGGCGACTGTCCTAGGTGGCAGTTATCCGGGTGGCAGTTGTCCTAGAACCTGTCTGTTCTTCTTAAATCCATCCACCCTCCCCTCAGACTCCAATTATAGCATGCTATCAACATCTTCCCTATATTTTACTCATCCCTATTACATCATAACTGCTCACCTACATATGTATAATATTCAACGTCATTCCTCAAGAAGGCGGTTCATACGCTGCTTTGCAATGAAATTGCCCCACCAACAAGGAGTTATCCGACCTATCCATATTTAGTGGGGGGGGGGGGGGTCGTCTACCTCCGACTAGTAACCGATTATGGGACATGACCATTTGGGGTGATACAGGGTGTCCGGGTGCCTGTATATGCTCATCAGTTGACACCTGTGCGAGACGTTCCATGCAGTAGGGAGGAAGCAACTGCCTCGTGAACGTACAGTACTGTAATCCGCACAACGGTCTCAATGCCGCGACGACCATAACGACAACCGTTCACGCAATTAACGGACTTTGAAAGAGGTCGGATTATTGGCTTCTCCGAGGCTGGATGGTCAACCAGACGGATAGCTGTCCATGTGTCGCGGGAAGCACGGACTGTAGGCCGATGTTGGAGGCAATGGCGAGAGGAAGGCACACATGCCAGAAGACCAGGCTCTGGGGCTCGGAGAAGCACGTCAGCTCGTACCGATAGGCGGATACTGCGAATCGCGCTAGGGGACAGAACCGTCACCCTCGGCAACTCCGCGACAACATCACTATTCCCGGTACTGCTCCAGTGTCAATAGCGACTATAGCACGCAGGTAACACGCCGCGACAATGTCTGCCAGGCGTCCATTGTTGTGTTTTCCTTTGACACCTGAGCACGCGCGATACGACTGCAATGGTGCCGTGAACGAGTGGGCTGGCGAATGGAATGGCGCCCAGTGATCTTCAGCGACGAATCCCGCTTTTGTTTGGACACCGACGACAGACGTGGACGGGTGTGGCGCAGACCATTAGAACGTGCCAATGAACAATGCATCTGGTATCGCCATCGTGGACCAACATCCGGGATCATGGTCTGGGGTGCCATCGTCTACGATACCAGAACGCCTTTAGTCGCTATCCAAGGGACCCTGACAGCAGCATGGTACGTCACAGAGATTCTGCAGCCCGTATTACTGCCCTTTCTGCACACCATACCCGGCGCAGTCTTTCAGCAGGATAACGCCAGACCGCACACGGCAAACATGAGCATGGCATGTCTGCATGATGTCAACTGCCTGCGATGGCCCGCGAGATCCCCAGACCTATCGCCAATTGAGCACGTGTGGGACATGGTGGGACATCGTTTACGATCACCCCGCAATCTCCATGAACTGACACAGCAGATTCACCAGACCTAGGCAGACGTATCCCAAGATGACATTCGCTACCTGTATGATCACCTACACCAGCGGCTGGAACAATGCATCGCCGCTAGAGATGGTGCCACAACCTACTGATGCCGCTTTCCGTTGGGACACCCTGTACAAATGAGTGCACATCTTTGCTCCATAACATAATAAAGGTGTGTTCAGATGTATCTCTTGCTGTATACCTACTTTTGGCTCATTCGGGTAACTCCTTGTGGGTGGGGCAATTTCATTGCAAAGCAATGTATACATCATCATCTTCATTCCTCATTTTCATAGTCCTTAACTCATTACTCCTATTAGTTCCTCACTCTAATTGTTCGCACAGCAATCGACCTCTACAGTTACCACCCCAGCAACCCAGCCTATCATTCGCCAAGCCCAAAACCCTCCCACGCCAATACATTTTGTCAATTTCTACTTTTCCTGAAGATGGTCTCTGGCCGAAACATGTCGAATAAATGACTTTATATCAAGGCATTATTTATAAGTCCATCATTTATAACAATTTATTAGTCAAATGTACGAGGCGCAAAATTTCCCGAAATTGTTTTATTCTGACCCAACCGTAAGAGGTACGAAGTTTCGCCGAAAGACGGTGTTAGGAGTACGTCTCAGCTATAATTGTGCCAAGCGGTGTCCACGTGATTTTGAGCTTAAGATGTTTCTGTCACACTTTTTGGTCGTGTTACGATTCTTTATTAAAGATGAAGAAAACTGCGGCTGTTGAAGGAGGCTTTTGGTGAACAAGCTTTTAGCCAAATCCAAACATTTGAGTGGTTTAAGATTTTCAAAGATGGTCGGAAGTCTGTGGAAGAGGACAAGCATTCTGGTCGACCGTCAACTCTGGAAATGATCACGAAAGCGCGTGACGTGAACCGAGAGGACCGAAATCAGACCATGCACGATGTTATTATGCCTTGGATTGCCCTACGGAACGTTTTGAGACGATTAAGGGAAAACGCAAGGCCAGATGTGTGGAAGCGAAAAGACTGGCTGCTCCATCATGACAATGCTCCAGCGCACACATCGCTCCTTATGAGCGGCTTCCTTAACAAAAACAATATGACCGCTATCCCCTGGCATCCTGCGATTTCTACTGCTTCCGAAAACTGAAATTGCGGTTAAAAGGACGGCGATTTGACTCCATTGAAATGATCCAAGCGGAATCGCAGCAGATGTTAAACATGCTCCAACCTGGGAACTTCCAGGAGTGCTTCCAGTAGCAGGAACATCGCTGGAAGAGATGTATACTTGCCCAAGGAGGCTACTTTGAAAGTGGAAATTAAAAGACCGGGTAAGTTCCATATTTTATAGAGGTACATTTCGGGAAATTTTAAGTAGCACTTCGTGTAGAGTTACTCTAATAGAATGCCCAAGCAAATATCGTCAAAATTCAGGAAGATATCGTCGATAGAATGAGTTGAATTTCAGTTGCTTTCAAAAAAAAAAAAAAAAGGGTTTTCTACAAATTTTTATTTTTGGACTGGACACAAGTATTAATTTCTTCTCCTAATGTTTATCTAAACATATTAGAAAATTTTAAAGATCACAACAGATTGTGTGATCCTTGCTGCTCAAACTGATACTATACTGTCAATATGAACAACCACATTCAGGACATGATTCCACTCTCTGTGATTGAATAAAACTCTAATGAAATAGTTACCTGTTGAAGAGGGATGTTGACGAGACTGTAAAAAGAGTTCCTTAACTCTCTCAATCTATTTATCAAGAAGTTTTTAATATAGACAGAAATAATTCGATACTCATAGCCTTTCTTTGTTATTATAAAAAGTTAAGGATCAAATGCCAAATTTTTCTGGCTAAAACCCAATTGTACACAAAAATTCTTTCGTTTTTCCAAAGTTAATATTTACTGTATTATTTCTAAGGATTTTTCATCTGTTCATACTTATATTCAAATTCGAATATTGCAAAACTGCATCAAACAAACAGCCCGAGCAAAGCCGGGCATATCAGCTAGTCAGCTTATAAATTGGGAATATAATGTGTGACTATATTTACATACAGTAAAACAATAGCAACTAATAAGGTCATTTTACAAAGATTACAATACAATACAATACAATACAAATAGCCAATTTCATTTGTACCACTTTAAGAAGTTAATTCCTTTCCTATCATGTATGCCATAGCCTCATGCTTTAGTATTTTTGATTGCTATTCTATATTCCATATATTACTATTACCAATCGGAATGTATAATTTCCAATTGTTTACAGAAAATTCGACTCTGCTGTACGGCTTCAGCTTGAAAAATTACTTGTAAATCAACTAAACTCCCTCCCTCGGATTCTTGGTAATCAGTGAAATGAGCTGTCTTATCTTTAGGTTTATATCAAACATTCATTTCGTAGAATGTTAATTGTGACAAATGCATTTGGAAGATGTGCCTGTTTGTCTTTAACTCACCAAATATTTGCATCTTTTACGAGGACAGCTTTCAATTATTCTCTTTCCAGTTGCAAATTAACAATGTCACAAATATTTGTCGGAATAACATTTATTCTGTTCTATAGCGGATGTACATTGCATCTTAAAATACAGAGTGGATCAATAACTCTTTAATTCAATTTTAAACCTATCATATTATATCATACTAAATGAATTCCTAACGTTTAATAATTTTTATTGATATTGTAATATTTCTTTCTGTTTTTTTGCTACGGTATTCTTAAATTTAGAAAATAGAAAATAAAAAATACAATTTCGGATAAAGAATTCCGTCATGGAACTATATTGCTTCTAGAAATAGACAAGAAGCAATTCTGGTTTAGTGATAATGGTTACTTTATTTGCAGTCGAACGCGTTTCGAGAGCACTCGTACATTACCTTCACGAGTAAAGTAGAATGTAGCAGTAATTCCCTAAATGAAGATGATGCACTACTGAAATCACTTTTGCTAAACCAGGATCGTTTCTTGCCTAATTTTGGCGATGTTCTTACGATGAAGGACTCGAGTTGCTCGTTTTAATTATCGCTATAAAGCAATTCCATCAATCCGTTTTGCGAACTGAATTATAGTATTATACTAGATTTCAGCCATTCTCATCCGTAACTAACCAGCACCTAGCAAATAAATTTCATTCCCTATAAAGAACAATTTAAACGAATTCGTTGTTTTCAATATAGAATGCACACGAGGCACGTTTCCAAACCATCTGCGCCGAAAGATTTAATTTGCATTTTTATGTATTTTGATGAAAATTAATTATACAGGGTGTTTCAAAAATTATGTACAATAAATTTAGTGACATATTCTTCAGGTCAAAAGAAGACGAAAATGTTCTATAGCACTTTGTCTGGAAACGATTTGTTTGCGAGTAATCCAATATCATACAGTAGGGAAGCACGGTAGTTAGCGGACGATATTTTAGCAGTTCCAGCGTTTCGACCCAACACTAGGTTGAGTAGTTTGTTCCATTTAAACCTACTTTAGGGTTGTTCCATTAGTTGTGTACGGTTGTTTCCATTACTGTAGTTTCACTACTGTACATCCACTAGGAATATCAATTTCAGAACTTTTGCGTGCTTTGACATACGCATTACGATTTACGTAAAAAAAAGTCATGTACACGTATTCCAGTGCAGAATACACTGACATGCACCTAATGTATGGTCTTGCGGACGGAAATGCTGTGGAAGCAAGAAGATTCTACCAAGAACGCTTTCCGAATAGCCAAATAACCGAACATTTGTATCTGTCGACAGACATTTGAGGGAGCGTGGTTCCTTTGGCCGTCAAACAGGACAAGGGCGTCCTGTAGCACATTCTCCGGATGAGGAGGATGTGATAATTGACATCATATATGATGAACCACAGACAAGCACCCGTCGTATTTCTTCCATGGTACACATTCCGCACTCATCTGTTTGGCGCATTCTTCACCGTCAGCTTTTGCATCCATACCACCTGCAACTGGTTCAGGCACTGAACCCAACGGACTATCCACACCGACAACGATTTTGCCAATGGATACAACGTCGTCATGCTGCAGACCCTAGTTGTCTCAGCCAGATACTTTTCACGGACGAAGCAACCTTCACCCGGACAGGAATCGTAAATTCTCACAACCAGCACCATTGGGCAGATGCTAACCCGCATGTTACCAGAGCTCGAGCGCATCAAGAGCGTTTCTCCGTGAACATTTGGTGTGGAATTGTCGGAAATAACTTAATTGGCCCTTATGTGTTGCCGCCACGATTGACTGGGCGAACGTATCTTTTGTTTCTGCAGAATGCATTTCCAGAATTACTGGAAGATGTTCCTCTTTTGATAAGATCTAACATGTGGTTCATGCATGATGGCGCTCCAGCACATTTCAGCCATGTTGTGCGAGCACACCTTAATGCTGCATACACGAATCGGTGGATAGGTCGAGGTGGACCGGTAGCCTGGCCTGCAAGATCACCCGACCTTAATCCCTTGGACTTTTTCTGTGGGGTCATGTGAAAACGATCGTCTACAGCACAGAAGTTCCTAACATTATGGATCTGCGACAACGATTTGAAATTGCATGCCAAACCGTTGGTAATGCTGGCGACGAACTCTTCCATGACATCAGACGGTCGCTCATGCAAGGGGCCGAAGCGTGCGTGCGAGCTGGTGGCGGGCACTTTGAACAATTCCTGTAATTTGGAGCCACGGGTTTAGTTGGCTGTATCGCGTAAATAAATCGTTTCCAGACAAAGGGCTATAGAACATTTTCGTCTTCTTTTGACCTGAAGAATATGTCACTAAATTTATTGTACATAATTTTGAAACACCCTGTATGTAACTTTTATCCAATTACTTTTAAAAGGCTATCCAGAATCTTATTTTTAATTAAAAGTATGGTTATTTAAATCTTACGTAAGGAGTTATAAGATTTGGTAAAGTTATTTATAATATTCTACAAAGCATAATTCTTATTTGCATCTCTGAATAGATATTTTCACAATTATTGTAAAAATTGGTTTTTTATATATTAATTTATAATCTTTTACAAACAAATTAATACTACCAAAATCGAATTTTAATAAATCTTCAACATTATTTCCGATAATCCTCCTTTAATCTAAATTTTTATTTTACAGAAACCAATATTTTTGAGGAATGTTTTAAAATAATAAATGGCGAGAAAATCGGAAAAGTTAAAGGGCTAATAAGAGGACGGAAAAATCCCGTAGGAACTTGAATATTGATTTCTTTGTCACAATTTTCCTCCTCCTTTGGAACCCTAATAACTTGTCAGTCTTATCGCGCAAGGACCCACGGAGATTCCATAATAGATGGGAACCGTCAACCTGCAATGATAGTGGTCAAATTTAAGAAAACTCTCCTGGCCAGTTTCAAACGTCGATAGACTTGGGATTGAGTAATAGACTTTGATTGGATTGGATTGGGGAGTGATCCATTTCCGAGCGACATCAGGAAATGGGGATTCCTCTGAAGTGTTGAGGCCGTCATAAAATATCTTCCAAACTATCGATTCCCCTTTCTCGTCAATGGACCCGTCACACTCCTATCCAATGAAATCATTCAACGAAATAAAGCTTTATTCGAAATGACTTCACCTTCCATATTACTAAAGGAATTGATTTCATAATTAATTAGATTTTGCAGGATTCCCAGTTTAGTTATTCAATTCCGAAATATCATTTTCCCTGACGTGATAAAGGGAATGACGAAATTTATACATCATATACATTACATGGAAACTTTCATCTTTGGTTTTAATAATTTTAATCAGTGTTAATTTAATTAGCTTGGCAATTAATCTAATATGATGCCTTGTGAATTTGTTATTTAATTTTCTTTTTTTAATTTTAAGTGAATAAAGTATTTTATTAAGGGCTTTCGTTTTCTTAAACAACATACCTAGCTGTACGATCAAGGGTAAAAAAAAAAAAGCAATGAAATTGAAGAAATTTTAATTGAATTTGAAACAACAGATTTACAAACTGTAGGTATCCTAATTGTTTAAAGAAACAATAAATTTAATTTTAGCGAAGTAAAAAGAATTTTTATCCTTAAATTTCCCTAACAGATATTAACCTTAGATTTTCCTTGTCGTTTTCGTTAGGCAAATGCTTAATTCAGTTTTCTCGTATTTCAAAACTTTTTAATTAAATTACAATGGAATAAAAAAAATTAATTGACTCTAAGATTACGAAAATTTCAAGTTGCCAACATTTGGACATGTTCCATAAGCTTATTATGAGCAGCTTACAAGCATATTCCTTTTCACGTGTTCCTAATTGTGTATGCATTCTTTAATATTTAATTTTTATTCTAGAAAATGACAATCATATTTAATGACATGTTTCCATTATAATGGCTCATCGCAAACTTCCACATGAGTAGGCAAACTCCGTATAGTAACTGTAATTTACTTAGTTATGGAACAGGGCGATTCTGTATTCCTACAACCCACATTGTCTGGATATATCCTCCATAAATATAAAGATGTCATTTTGAAATTCGCCCTTTAAAAATTTCATTTTATCAATTATATTATGACTTTGTTAGTCGGGACATAATCTCTTGACACATTCATGGAGTTTAGTGTTCAACAAAAGATATCCATTTTGGAGTATTATTTGCTAAAACTAATTCCTTCAAAAGTGTTAAAACGGTGCTTCCTAAACAATTTGCAACTCATGACATACCGAATAAGTCAACAAAGCACCGTTTAATTCAATGTTCGGAACCTCTTGGTTGAAATACGGCCACCTCGATCATAGGTTACTAATTTTACTTTCTGGTCTTATCTCAAAGAAGATATACGAAAACAACCCGAAGACGTTGCAAACATCCCTGCCAATATATTGGGTATTCATCACTACAGATTGTACCAATCCATACAAAATTTGTCGTCAGGAATACATTGTACATTATGGTCCACAGTTTGAACATATACACTATGAAATTTTTCTTTCTTCAACAGATATAACAAGAAATATGGGTTGTAGGACTTTAGAATTATCCTGTATAACTACAGAAATCAGATTAACTTGTAACGCTGAGCAATAAATATCGGAAATATGTACGGTCTTATTCAGTCAGTCGCAATGCTGTTAAAAATTAATAAGAGAAACAAATTTCTCATTATAAACATTTGTCCTTCGGTAAAAAACCCTGAAATTTAGTTGCTTTTACCTGAGAGTAATTTATTCAATACATCATTTATCTCCAGGTTATTTCAAATAGAGCATCTTTCCTATTGAGAATTATAAAAAAATTATATGATAATTATATGCAATTGGTGTCACATTCGCTTCATCCATAATATATACCAACGCTTTCCTTTTGGCAGACGTTTTTCTGAGTCTATCCTCCTTAAAGTTCACTGCGTTAGACATTGACAGATGAAGATTTATATTTAATTTTTCTTGTACCCGGATTCTGATGTTTCAATTTTCCTTCTCTTCCTCAGGGCGAGATGTCGGCGGTAAAGTCCCAAAGGAACCTGCATTAACGTGAATGAAAACTGCTGGAGTACGTTCGTTAAAAACTCAAAAATCGGATCCTTGGGGGCATTGTCTTTAAGTTCAAAAAGATATTTTCCTCTCCTTACCATTTCATGAATTGCAGTAAAATAGAAAAAACTAATCTTTTAAGTGGCTATGGGAGGCAAAACTTTCTAAATTGACAGAAGATATATATCTTATTTTATGATATTTGAATGCGTATGATACATGCAAATATCAATCAACTTGAAATGATTTGCAAGAATTAAAAACTGCTTTGTAATTATTATAGCGAAATTGTTAATACACGTTTGTACTATAATGGAATTTAAAACGGAATCTCAAGAGCCTAGGCATTTTTCCGATTTGGAAAGTTTTTTCTTTTTTTTATAAAACGATAAATCTTATTTTGATAGCAAGAAATTTGAGTAGCGTAATTTTTATGCATGTACAAAAGTTTAAGATTATCGTGTCTGTATGATTTAAAGAAACTGCATTAATAACTGTTTTGTTTCTTTGTCACTGATTTCACCTAGGAGTTAGAAATCAACGATTTATTTTTATAAAGGCTCATTTTGGAGATTACTTAGGTTACTAAATTTGTACGAAAAAAATACCTTAATCGGATTAGATGTATCTTCCAAAGATAATGCAGGTCTATGTGATTTTCTACTCATCCTAATTTTTAAGTGAGACTCGAAAATACGATTGAGGCGGCTAAACGAATGGTGCAAAAATGAGAATGCATAATATATTTTTACACTTTCAATGAACTCACTAACAAGTATGTACAGTCGGGTGCGAAAAGGTTTTTACCTGCTCCTTAGGGGCTGAGATTTCTGGATGCTGATCGGTTGCAAAATCAGGTCTTGTACTGAGAGTCAAGGCAGATTAGAATGGACCTGTCCCTTCTGAATGAAAATAGGGTAGCAGGTATACGCTTGGGATGTGCTTGTCGCCTGCTCCCTCCTGACAATAATAAGCGATTGCGGCTAACAGCAATATCGTTAAATTCTCTGCCTACTTCCTCGAATGGCAGAGTTCAAATCCGATATGGATAGACATTTTTTTTTTTTGTTCATTATCGCGTTTTTGACTTCGTTTAAGTTTTAAACAGTGTATGTAAAGAACACCATAAACAGATTAAAGTTTTTTCATCCAAATGTGCAATTTGATCTGTTTATTTGAGGGTTTAAAAAACTTTTCATGTTAATTGTCATGTCATGCTTTATTCTATATTTTAGTTTTTAATAAAATATACACTAATTCATATCACCGTTACTTTTACAAAAATCCTCTTTTGTTCAAATCATTTAATATTCTCAACTATTAAAATATATAATCCTATATATTAAAACGCAAAGCATTTTTTGTAAGAGCAAGATTGGCACTTCTGCGCATCTGAAGCCAACAAAGAAAGTTACGACAATCTATCAGAAGCCAGGGATTGTTGTAATGAGACAATATTCAATCATTGTTTTGAATTAAATAAACTGAAGATTTGCAGAAAGAAAATCCTGTCTTGATCATTTTATGACGTTTCCTTGTGACTACTGAAAAACTCTGAAAATGTTTTGTTTAATGTTATATCGTTAGAAAGAGCTTTAAAAACTGATCATTTTATCCGCTGACACTTTATGTCTCAGTTTAATACTTTCAGAGAAATTTAGTTTAAAGCTATTTTGATTTTATATATTAACTCATTTCTTATTCTTTGAGCATAATGAGATATTTAAGCTCTGATTATTCTATTTTTTTGTGCATAATGATTATTCTATTTGTTGCTCTGACAATTTTTTATTTTATTATTTTTTAATTAAAGAGATGGCGATTAATAATAAGATGGCTTGTTCTCTGTCAAATTTTGACGGGATGTATCTAGTTAAATAATAAATTTAAAAAAATTTTCCGATGGTTTTGGCATAATTGTCGTTGATTATTTTATATACACACAAAAAATGAGACTTGTAACCTTTCGAGCAGTCAAAAGAGAATAGGCTGTTGGAACTGGAGCCGGTTACATGGCTCCAGAGGGACACCCTTAGATCTTAACACAGGCAGGGTGCCCAGGCGCACATGCTATAGAAGTACGGGCAGCCCTTGAGGCCCGTAAACGCCTCAAAGAGTGGCCCGTTCGCCCACCGGTGGACCATCGATATCGAGGGGAAAGGTGAAGAGGTACGAGATGTTATTCGTACCCCCTTTGATGACCTTACAGAGACACTGTGATGATGAATAAAGTCTCCGGAACGTAGCTGGGCCAAGCTGATGCCATTCAAGATGAAGGAAGGACTTAAGATGGATGGTACCCCTCCTCCAGCTAGCTGAGGCTGACAGATAGATACCAGCAGATCGTTGCTGACGAGCCAGCCAAAGCTCTCTGTTCATAAAGAAGATGGAAGTGGCTAGATCCAGCTTATACGCAGCAGCGGTGGAGCAGTCCATCAGAAATCGCACTGACTGGATGGAAAAGACAACCAGATCAAAGTGTGATGAAAGGCGATCCCAGATGGACCGAGCGAACGGACACTCGAAGAAAACATGATCGAAGGATTCAGGAGACCCACAAAACAGGCAACTAGCAGAATCGACTACTCTCCACTGATGTAAACGCTGGAGAGTATAGAATCCATGGTGCAGCAGACGCCACTGGAAATTAAACACAGTCCTCTCGAAGGCGAAGAACTTGATGGCCTTCAAGATGGCTGACTATGGATACTGGGGGTGCCAGCGCACGATGTCAGAAGACGCGCCTCGGTCGGCCTGCTGGAAGAACCAAGACAGACGAAGGCTCCCCCAGTCTTGTGGGTCTACCTGACGTAGGTCAAGAACAAAGGTCGCCAGGTCTCGCTGGGTCAAAAGAAAATAGCTTCCACTTACACCCAGTGAATAGGGAGAATGGCACTCCCTATTCCCTGCTTACACCTTAAATCACTTCCGCATCACACCATAAGGAGCGATACATCAGCTTATCTCTTGATAACGCATATAATTATATCGATACTGTGCACCATTTATGTTACATTATTAACCAAATAGATTAGTTTATTATTAATAAAAGAAAGATTCTCATAAGAACAGCCAAAATAATCTTTTTGTCAATATAGTTGAGCACGTGACATAAAACTTGCCTACCCCCAATGCTAAGCAAAAACTTAATGGAATCGTTCCGTAGTAAGCGTGCTCGACTAGATACCTGGAAAAAGTAATCTCATTGGATTGAAGTATTGTAAGGAAGCCGAACAATTTTGACTTAGGTAAAAACCTTTATGCACCCGACTGTACATCTGTATGTTACAAATCTTTAAATCAATATTAAATCAACTTTCCGACAAGCTAGAGATCTGAAACTTGATACACATACTCAGTACCGATGACCATGCACGTTATAGGAAAAATGTTTCAAATCGATTCACTGGAACGCGTTCTAAGGGCACAAATTCATTTCACTCGTCCATCCGCAAGTCGTCAACCTTGGTTGCCGATTTGCGGAGGGATGATTATTATACGAATTGCTAAATTGTTACACCAAATAATTAGTTTGCCGAGGCATGATTATTGTTAATGAATGAAGACGTCCTTTACTATTGCACATTTAAAGATAAACTCAACGGAAAAAATCGACTTTATTTTTTTTTGCATCATAACATTAATCCAGGTTAATAGAGTATTTATCATTCAAAATTTTTCGATTTTTCCTAATATTTTATTAAGAAAAATGCCTCGAAAAAATGAAAATTTTCTTGGGATCGTCCATTCCTTCTCCACAGAACACGGCAGAACAAGCTGTCATTTCCTGCCGCGAGATCCTCGGAGAATTTCGTCGCCGAGATTCTAGTCGCTTAGAACGATTCTACATATCGTAAGACTTTGCTAACCTGTTTTATGTCGGAATGCCTTCAATTTGTTCTCTGTTTGGATGTGTAAATAGACAGTCGGATAGAAATTATTGATCTAAGGAGTTTAAATGATTAATTTTAAATTTAAATGTGTTCAGTCTCCTTTTAATGGGGAAAATCGTAAAATTAATAAAAACAAAAAAATAAATAATAAATAAAGTCACCAATCTTGAAAAACGATGAAGAAACTTGTGAGATGGAAGAAAACTCAAAGGATGTAGTCTATTGAAGATGCTGTTGATAGCAGAAACGTTTTATATAAATTTTATCCCAAATATTTGGATCACCCTCTTCAAAATTTCATCTGTATTTCAAAACCAACACTTCCTTCAAGATTATCATTTTCCACTATCAACATTATCTTCACAAGACTTCATCTACATCCTCAATAGACTGGGTTTATTTCTGCTATCAACAACATCTTCAATAGACTACATCCTTTGAGTTTTCTTCCATCTCACAAGTTTCTTCATCGTTTTTCAAGATTGGTGACTTTATTTATTATTTATTTTTTTGTTTTTATTAATTTTACGATTTTCCCCATTAAAAGGAGACTGAACACATTTAAATTTAAAATTAGTCGGATAGAAATTTGACGTTTCATAGATTTCCACACTCAGAATCGATTAAAATACAGTGGATTAGTTTTTGACAGCGAGGGAACTGGTATCCAACTCCAAACAGCATCGTGTGCTCATTTTGAAGCGTCTTGCTTTGTCTACGCATCCGCCGTTTAAAATTCAGTATCAATTCAAACAAGAAATTCGCCGAAACTAGATCACGTATAAGGTGGAACTAGACGCTCTTCCAACTCTAAACGGGCCTGGCTTCTTCAAGAACAACGACCGCAACAGCACTCGTGGCTGTGTAAGGCATACGCCGCCCTAATGTGCATACGCCGACGTGGCAAGCAGAAGATCCCGTTTCACGGTTTAATGCATAGGGCTGTATAACGCAGAAGTTGCAGTAGCATTTAACCTATATATCGCTGTCACTGTTATCAAAATCGCAGTCGTCACTACCAGTCTTGTTTCATATTCATAGTCCATTGCGATGCCCAGCTGACAAACATAATAACCGATAGCGTCCAATGTGTGACGTCACGAATTCGAAACTCCTTCGCACTTCTCGGCAACTTGTGACGTAACAGTTGCCAAACCATGGAGCCAGTGTCTATCGCAGGGGGAGGGAAAAAATGAAAGTTTTTTTATATACGAGTTATATCTCGTATTTTATCAATTTTGAGTACGAATTGATGATTTTGAGTACATGCTACGTTGTTATTGAGACTTTCATCTTTCATTTTAAACAAAGTTGCTTTGGGTGTGGAGTTTACCTTTAAGCACTGTTGTCCCCGGCTTGAAGAACGCGATACGATCGCATCTGCAGTCGACGATACTGAAATATTACCTGACCATTCTAATAGTCTGAGCAGCAATTTTAACATGATAATGTTTTAAGGGTGGACATCATTCTACAAAAAAACGTGATGCAAAAAACGACACCAAAAAGCGTTACGGAAACAGTTTTGCATAGTTGTTGCACGTTTAAGCATTATTGGCGCCGGCTTGAATGTAACTACCGAGTGAGAAGGCCTCCGCAATGAAACTTAATACATTGTTACGTCATCATAGATGGAGCCGAGGCCAACGAGAGACAGGCCAGGGCACTCAAAAGTCATCTGACCATCGGGGTCCGGGCAACATTGACAAAAAATGTAGCACTATCGTAGAATTCGTAGATTAGCACTAGAGATCAATGTTGTGACGCACTCACTCACACAATAAAGGCACTAGACACATGCACTATGAAACACTAATTCAAAGCACTGATAATTAGGATTATTCACTAACAACACCTTTGCCACTTGCCTTGACTAGATAGCACTTCTTAGATGATAACAGATATGTATATATTTATAGGCATACACAATTAGTTGTACAACCTCTGACAATTAAGTTCGGTGAATGACGTCACATCCTAATCTGTGCGAGCTTTACGCGAGTAACAGTGCATGTGAATACAAGCCTAGTCATTGTTTAAGCAAGTTCAGACAGGTCACGTTTGTGCGTGCAATGGTTTAACAGATGCTCGTTTCTTCAGTTGAAGGTGTAGCGTGCCCACATAACTGTGCATAATGGATCAAAGAGGAACACTGCCGTAATCGTGCAACAGTTTCTGGCCAACAAAGGGGTCGTATCCATAGCTCATCGACCTTATTCACCAGATTTGGCACCGGCAGACTTTTTCTTGTTCCCACGCCTGAAACGGGCCTTAAAGGGACACAGATTTGCGGACATTCCAGACATTCAAGCAAATGTGACACGTGAACCATCCCTAAGGAGCTTCCAGGACTTATACACCCGATCCCAAAAGTGTATTGCCTTCCAGGGTGATTATTTCGAAGGACAATAAAGTAAATGTGGCTCTATCTGTTTTGCATTTTGTTCTGTGAACTCATTCACCGAACTTAATTGTCAGAGGTTGTATTTATGCCGACACGTCGGGACATATTGCAGGTAAAAATCAGATAGCACATAAAAACCACACACTACTATTAAAGAGCACTATGCTGCCGTCGCAACCAAATACTTAATTGTCGAGAATTGGTTGTCACACTATCACACTACAAGACACGTACCGTCTTGTAGTGTGATAGTGTATTGGTAGCCGTCTTCTGACGCACAATAACGCAGGTCACAGCTGAAGGTAGCAGAAGAGAAAGTGCTGCGATATATCCAGTCGCAATTGTCCTTAAATACGATACCCTGTTCAAGAAGACAAAATAGCCACAGTTTAATTAGTCGACCCGACAAGACGGAGTCCAGAACAATAAATTCCAAGAGGAATAAAAGCTAGAGCTGGCCTCGATAAAATGAAGGACGGTATTGGATAATGCGACGTCGATTACAACTAGCCGTTTTAATTTACACAAACAAATAGAAGGCAGGAAAGTTATTGGGCCGTCGAGCCGGGGAGCACGAAACTGGCGGGTTCAGGAAATATTCCTCCTGTTCCTCCAGCGATAAAGGATGGCATGGAGAACGGGAACACCCCTAACATGCGCAGCCTCGCGTCCATCGAGAAGCTCGCTTCGACGTGAGTTGACGCCGTAAGATCTCCGTGGCCCTCGTGTAGGGCGTAATTTACGACCGTTAAAAGATTTAGATTGAGGTTTCCTAACTGGTAATCCCTCGTATTCCCCGTCGGCGTGGAGGTTAACACTAATGGATTCGTCCTCCTCGTGGCTGCTTACATTTACAGGCGCCGGAGTGGATACACTCGTTCCGTTCTTCGCACTCGATAATGTCGTCGGAACTTTGTGGTGAATTTCTGGCGACTTCGGCTCGCTCGCCTCCACATTCGTAGAGTAGGCCGCGGAGATATTTTCACCGCTGTCTTGCCGGCGAAGTTTTCTGCCGCGTAGCTCGTAGACGGTCGATGACCTCCACTTGCTCGCTGTCGAATGGTTCGCTCTTCCTCTCCTCCGTTCAATGCGAGTAGTCGTAAAGATTAAGTAAGCTTTACCATTTCAGCCGAGGAAATCATCGTCTAACAGAAGAATTTCTATGGGTTTCGTCGTGTGCCATCGAGGAATTTTACGGCAAACTCCTTTCTCCGCACGACGATCTTGTCTCTCTCGTCGCGGCTTCCCCGTTTACGTGATCGTCTCGAGTAGATCTCATTTTTCCTGACGTGAGTCGACGTTCCCGAGCGATGCCATTTACTACGTGACTTTATACTTCTTTCTCTGGGGTTATCTAACCTACATCAATTAACCATAAACTATTGAGAACCTCAAAGATGAAATTCGACACAACGTTGCTGAAATTTCCCAGCAATTATATCAACATGTTATTAAATATTTCCTCAAAAGAGTGAATGGTACCAAGGCCGAGGCGGTCATTTGTCAGATGGTAAGATGTTTTGTATCATTGTCACGTGGTTTTCGCCAGAGTAGAACATCGACGAAAGTGAAAGGAGTGGATGACGCGTCATTATCACGTAAGATGAAGAGAGCCACTCCGAAAGCAACGCGAGGGGAGAACGAGAAAAGAGGCAGAAGGATCCGATGGCTCGAACGCGAAAGGTCGCGGGATCGATTTCGCCCTAAAGTGGAGGTTAAATTGCCCACGAACGTCAGGCGAACGAGACGAAAGAAACGTCGCAAAGAAAGCAAAGAACGTCCCCGCAAGGTGAGCGAGTCAGCGACGGAAGCCGCTCACGGGGGAGTTTTCGTCGGCGAGCGTCTGTCAACGGTCGGCGAGGGAGAGAGTGGCTTACGTAATCCTATCGTAAGTGAGAGGGAGAACGCCTTCGCCGCTAAACGTGACGACGACGTTTGGGAGAGTCGCCTGAAACGTGCCATTGAGGCGGTAATAAAGGAGCTGTACCCAGAAGCAAGCCCCGACGTCGCCCACGAAAGGAGCGAGGATCAGCCGTCATATGCGTGTTCGCCGCCGTCAGCGAATGAACCGGTCCCGACGGAAGGAAACGACGCCCGTCTCTTAAATCTTCGTTACCCGAGGTACGAAAGAACTTTCTCCTACTTTGAGTCTCCTAATAGTAGTGTCCCTAGAACCGCTTTTAACGTTACGGTGTTCAGCACTACAGTTGCGGAGGCTCAATTAAAATGTTTCCGTAGAATTTTTAAAGAAGATGCCGGCGAGCTAAACGACGGAGCGGCGGTCATAGGCATCTATCCATTTTCACTCGGAGCGTACCTCACGGGTGAGGTCGGCGGATTCATTGCAAGAAGCCGGACCTCAGAACTATTAAATTAACTTCGAACTTTATCTTCAACTCCCTTTTCGTCGCGGGATTCTCTTTTCAACGGAGCTTGTCAGCACGTGTGAATGCAATTTCGTCAGACGACGATATTCTACGCCCACGAGCCTGAAGAGGGGTAGTTGGAGAGTTCAGAAGTGTTGTCTCTACATTCTCTACTATCTACATGCCGATTTATTCTTTAATAGTGTTTACCATATGTTCTTTCTGAATATTCATTACAGTGCCAGTGGTGTGTCCACGTAGTCAAGTAGTGTTATAGTGAGCTATCTTCGAGCAACGAAGAAAACGTCACTTGTGATTTATTTTTTTGCTGCATTGTGCAATAATATTGTGGTGTGCTACATTCTCTGTTCGCCCATAGTGGTAAAAGTGTGTTACTCTTCGATTAGCATTTATTACCTACAAAAGTGTTTATATCCCGAATAGATTTGTGTATGCATAAGTGTATTGCAGTCTTTTAAATCGGCGTATACGTAAGAATATGATGTTAATTGTGGTTTCAGTATTTTTATTAAGTGAGCAGCGTTCTTTAATGGTGTTGTGTGTCATACCGTTATTCTGATTTGCTACATAATTTATGTATGAGCATACCGAGGAGCGTACAATGTATTTGTGTTTGTCTTCCTCATCCACACGTCGGGTAAATCCAAGCAGTGTTTCGACGAGCAGCTCACGTGAATCTGGTCATCACTTCCTTACGTCACAATCCTTCCAACATCCATATCTTGCAATAGTTCGCCCGGACGTCTCGGCGAGTTAACTACTGCCTCGTCATTCGTCGGGTATTCATCGCATCATCGTTTCCAGAGTCCTATTACTTGGATCTCATCTTTCCGCTTCCTCGAGCTACATTTGTCTACTGTCGTCTCGGCGAGATAACCGCAGCCTCGTCATTCAGCAGTACCTCATCTCCGCCACCATTTGCCATTTGGAAGTCATCACTTCAATTATGTATTCCTGGACTTGACATTTTAAATCCGTTTCAACAGAAGTCACGTGTCAACTTTTTCACGTTACCGAACCTCGACCAAAGTCTTTTCCGTTTGTGAGCGCATTTATACTCAGGGGCGCTATCAAATTCTTTCCTTGGAGAAAAGGAGAACTTTTGAACTTTCAAACATTTCGTTTTTCATTATTCTTCCACTGCAGAACAGTTATCATTATTTACGTTTATGTTTCAACAACATTGAGTGGCAGCGCCACCTAGTATCATTTAAGTTTAAAGACAGTTTCAATAAAGCATTTATTAAAACTAATAAACTTTTCTCGTTCCTATCTCTTGTTAAATTAAACTCTGCAAAATCCACGTGACAATCATTCATAATCTCCACGTTTACTTGCTAATAAAGCAAAAATATAAATTTTCCAATGAAAAATGTGCTTTATTAAAAAATTAAAATGTCAGCGCATTTTGGGACACCCTTTATATGCCCGTCTTCGCCGAGCTTAAACATGTACTTGACGAATTTGAAGACAGTAAGGCATAAAACGGGCGTATCGTAACACGTTGGTCAGTGTTGGGAGTTCGAAAACCGGAAAACCTGAATCACAGACCCCAGAATCTTTCAGATTTGGGGAAAAAACCTAAAATCTTAAAACTTATGAGCTTTTGAAAAAATCTGCGTTTGGTATCAGTATTGTTCTTCGACTGCACGCTAATATGGAAACATAATCACATATTGCAGAGGATCATAAGATGGGTGGTTTTCTATAATCCGACGAATCCTACCATCTGTGCGCTGGCGCAAATGACTACACTGCCAGGTAAACCACACCAACGTTCGAAGTTGTCAGTAAATTGTAGGGTCGACGGTCATTAGGTTGAACGTTTGGGGTATTAAGCAATACAACAGCCAATTCATTACAAGGTACAATAGTCAGCGGGGATAACGCAGGACAATTCGTTTTAATACCAACAATACTGATCATTTTGTGGAGTTCGAACGTCTACAATTTCCTGTTAGCCCAGCTTATAATGACAATTAACAAGTCCTAGCTTATAATGAAAATTAATTAATTTTTTTTCTGTGTGTGAAAACCCTGAAATTGGAAAAAAAAATCCCTACAACGCCCATGAGTATCCATAAAAAAGGTGGTTTCAAGTAGTGTGGGATAAAAACCACAATTGACATTAACTCTCCGGACTACAAATCCTTAAACAACATTGGTATATAACTAGAGTAGATAGATACTCATACCCCGCTTTCGTTTTGCATTGAAAAGCTAGGCGAAGACGGGCATCTCAGCTAGTCTTTACTACAAGAGATATTATGAAACATAATGAAAGCGTGACTTGAAAAGTTACTTTTTTCCCTTTTAATATCTTGTTAAGACGTAATCATGTGATTTACCCGACTGGCAAATGGAAAATAGACGTCCAAAAGGGATGATGCTACATTTTATATTCGGAGTCCTACAAATGAAGCAACACTAGGATCATAAGTATACAACCTTGTATAATATTGTTTATTGAAGATGCAGGTTTCTTTACGCCCTAACAATGACCCTTCTTTGCTGAGATGCAAGCCTGAACTCTAACACGTATTCGATTTTACATATGACAATTACCAGAAGAATGTCATTCCATGATCGTTTCACATGTAGGCGTAACTGGGTGAGAGTCGTTCATGGGTACGGATGACACGTCATCCAATCCAGTCCCCACATCTTCGATTGCATAAAGATCTGGTGAGCGTAGTGGCTAGGGAAGTTAACGGATATGCTGTAAAGCATGTTGAGTTACACGAGCTATATGTGGGTGGGCGTTATCTTGCTGGAACAGTATGTCTCCTATGTCGCCCGGAAAAGGGAGCAGGACGGGCTGGATGATGTTCTGGATTCAATATCCCCTCCATCAACACCGTTCATGAGCAACTGTTGAAAGAAACAACACCAACACCATTAATTCAGGAGTGGACTCATCAGCCGAAGGCATATACACGTTGGAATGTGTCTCTCACATGGTTTCGGACGGAAATGTATACGACTGTCACTCATGAAACGACTTTCAGCAGTAAACACCACCATCCTCCATTCATTTCTTCAGACAGCCCGTTTTCGACATCATCGGATGCGTATCTGACTCCGTCGTAGTACAAGTATTTCACCAAACAGGCCCTCGACCGCAGTACTACTTCCAGGAGATGATTGCTGATGGTCCGTGCTGATAGGTGTGGTATATTCTAGCTCTAATCTGAGTGGATGTGACTGTTTGATCTGCTAGAGTCGCCTCGAATGGCGCCGATCTTTACGTTCATCCGAAATTCTGCACTGTCCTGAACAATGTCTGCAGGTTAATAATAATCTAACAAAGAGATGCACACAAAGATTGACTTCTTCTATGGGATCAGTTGGTAGGGATATTTTGTTATCTTCTGAGAATGCGATCTAGATCTCTGATTGGTGGAACTGGTGTCTTGCGTTATGTTCGTTTTCAAAGCTCCCAACTGCTCATACGTAACACGTTCATGCGACAGGCTTTACCGCTTTCATTTGCGTAAACATTTTTTGCGTTTGGTCAATTTTATTTCACGAATTTTGTGAAATTACCACAGAGACTCGATTGGTCGAAATCCAGGAAATTTGAAGATAGGGAAATGGGTTGAAATCATTATTAATTTCTGCCAGCCATTCCTGGGGAACAGTAGGGCGCACTGTCCGGCTAAAAATGCCAATGCCATAAAGCGATGTACCTGATCTTCTTTCGATAGAGAGCCGATGGATTCTCGATAATTCGTCCGAGATGTTGAGATCAACCACCAAACCATGGTGTAATGTTTACGTGCAGTGGAATAAAATAGTTTAAAAACAGAAAATGAGGGAGAAGGTAACTGTAATAAATTTTTATTGATTTCCAAATATTTAATAAGTGATACTTAAAAGAAAACACCAATGACTTCTTGGTAAAAAAATATTAAAGTTAATGTTCACCAATTACAAGAGGCTTCCTGCTACCTGATGAATCACTAACTACTGGCGATTCATATGTAAAGCACTGCTGAGTACAGCTAAGGACACATACGTATAATTATGATGTATTGCTGACGGCTCGAATCCCACGACCGTCGAGTCAAATATTGAAAGCATTTTAGAAATCTTGTAAACGTACTTTACCATTGACGGACGAATCTCCCGACCGCCGCACTGGGTATGAATGAACACCGAAACACAGGCGCTGACGCACAAAAATGTACTCTATAGTTGACGGCTCGAATCCCACGACCGTCGAACCAGGTATGGGTGAATGTTAAAATAAAGTCAAGGATGAATATAAGCGCGCTTTATCGTTGACAGCCGAAATCCCACAATCGTCGAACAAGATATGGATGCATGCTGAAGTATAGATAGTGATGCTTATCAAGGGTATGTCGTTCACAGCACAAATCTCACAACCGTCGAACTAGCTGCGAAGAGCAATTTATGACGCACATAATTGTTCTTATCTTTGTGTAAAAAATCCCCACAATTTAAATGATATCACTATCACCACAGCAAATTAGGCACACGTTTATACAGAGTCGAGTTACATTATTATGACCACCAGCTAATATCCCGAATAACTGCCTTTAGCGGCACTGACAGCAGCTAGACGGCGTTGGAGTGAGTCAATAAGATTCTGGTAGGTTTCTACTGGTACCTGTTGCCATGCAGACTGTTGAGTTGAGTTCTGGGGAATTAGGGGGCCAGGGTAGTGCTTGGAACTCTTGGTCGTGTTCCTCAAATCACTCCCGTCGTAAGACACGTCGCATTGTCTTGTTGGAATCTACCATCCCCGTCGCCATGTATGGGTGTACTTGTCTGCAATTATGGATAAATAACCGAATCGGTTGAGAGCGCCTTCCACAGGTATCAGTGGGCCCAGACAATGCTACGAGAACACCCCCAAACCATGACACTGCGCCACCAGCCTGGATTCGTCCAACAATGGTTGCAGTTTGCTTGTTCTCGGAATTTTCTCGCCTCACCCGCCAACGGCCGACACTTCTGTGGAGTAAAAATCGTGACTCATATTTTTCCAGTCAGAAGTGGTCCAGTTTCTGTACTGTAGGGCAAATTGAAGCCGTTTTTGGTGATGTATCTTCGTCAGCATGGGTGCGGTGACCATCCGTCTTCTGCGAAGGCCCAAACGTAGCAGGGTTCTCTGTACTGTAGTTTTAGAGATATGTCTGGTAGCATCCTCGTTGATTTGAGTGGTAAGTTGGTCCAATGTAGCTCTTCGGTTGGACTTCACACACCTTCGCAGCCGACGTTTACCTCTCTCATCAATGGCACGTGGTGCTCCACAGTTCTCATACCGTTTATTCTGAACGGTCCCATTTTTCCAGTCATGGTAGAGTTTAACTACAGCAGCACGAGAACAGTTCACAAACTGCGCGGTTTCCGAAATACTGCCACCCTTGGTCCGAAAGCCGATTTTCATCTCCTTTTCCAGATCTGACAAATCACTTTTCTTACCCATTGCAGCAATGAGTGATATGTTTTTAACATAGTGGAAACCTACCTTATATAGTCACCAAACCAATTCCCAACACGTGAGATACTTCCTCGGCTGGGCAACCCCGAAGTAAGGGGTGGTCAAAATAACGTGACTTGACTCTGTATTAATTAATTGTGGCTGAGGCACGTCAATATGCAATTCATTGCGCCATAAAGCAGCCTACGTCCGCACTCCAGTAGGCTGGATATCCCCACGGAAAAATACCGACGATTTGGATCGAAATATCATCATACTCTGCCACTGAGCACCATCCTGGAATCGTCCCCATTTCCGTGATTTTAAAATTAAAGACACTTAGCTGCGGGTACAATGTTCGGTCGTCCACCGTGCGATAAAGAAGAAAAGCCGAGGGCTCGTTAACAGTCTCTCCCGCTGCGACTCCATTAACTCGCTGCCGCTCCTGAATATCTTCTTCTGTTACCGTACTTCCCATATTAGCATTGGGAAGGCTTTCAGCCACAACAGCATTGAATTGAGAAGCTAGAGGATATTTACACAGCATCCATCGCTGTTCCAAACTAGTTTTATTCTGCATTTTTCCTCCTCTTCCTTCCTTCGATTCGTTCCCTGCTCCAAGCGAACCGATGACGTCGCGGATTTCGTTCCAGCATAGAAGTATCGTGTACGATACTTCTTCAAATTTGGGCGTGACGCATGGCCTGTTATCAAAAATGATCTCGCAGCGGTACATTACATTATCATCGTATAGGTCTTCTTTGTCTTTACCATTTCTCTCCTAACGTTAGGCTTTACCAAGAAGATTGGTTCCAAACATGCATTATGATGCATCGTGGATGTACGTCAGAACTTTAGGAGTGGGAAACGAATGTTTCAATTTCATTGTGCATTTAATTTGAACCTAGAGTAGCGACATTAACGCTCGCAGCGTTCTGCATAGATAACAAAAATTTCTGCCGCCAATTGCTTATATGGGAGATACCCTGTTTATCGCCAACCGACCCCCACAGTTTACCTAACTCACGAAAGAATCATTTACAACTCTTTACCAAGAACAAACGTATGAATAATGCTCCTAAACTTGTGAAAATAGAAACTTTGTTATTTAAATATACGAGGCAGTGTTTTACAATGAAAGCTTTTTTGTCTATGCCCGTTGCATTGCTTAAAAATGAGGACTGTCATTCGTAATATTGGAGTCTTCCCACCTACTGCCTGACTGCCGGCAACGCCTAGAGTTCGCTTTAAAAAATACACTGTTTCGTCATTAGGCAATAACCTACTTTCTTTTGTTAAGGCTCACAGATAAGAAGGCTCACTCTATTCTTTCACTCTTACCTGTGAGCCTTAATAAAAGAAAGCAGGTTATTGCCTCAGGTAAACTGTGGGGTCGGTTAGCGATAATCAGAATATAATATGCATCTCTTTGTAAGGCTATATACTACATATACCTCTCATCCCACTATGCGACTCCACTAAAACCCCGTTAGCTGGATAAATGGAAACGGTGACGACATTGAGGCAGGTGTGCTGGACAGCCTAAACAAACTTTGGTATTTGGTTTCATAATGTTCTGGCAGACTCCTTATGCATCTGAAATAAGAACATCTGGTACACCCTGCACTGAGAATGGGCTGATTCACAGTATTGAAAATTTGATTATATGCTAATGATCCCCTCTATCTTCTACTCTGTGTAAAGTCATAGCGTTCATTATTCAATTGACCCTACTCTGAGGTGAGCAGATGTCCCTATTTTTCGCCCTTTGTCTTTATACTTTCGGCAAGTAAATCGGAAAGAATCGAGCTCTTCTCCAAAATTATGTTTTAATGCATTTCGATTACCTTGTATCCATCTTTCAGCAGAATATTAGGCTTTTTGTTCTGATTTATACAGAGTGAGTCTGAAACCCTGTCACAAACTTCGCATGCGTACTCTCCAAGGCGAAATAAGAAACAAATGTCCTATCAACATGTGTCTGAAACTCAACCGTTAACGAGAAAAATGGCGTCCACGTTCTCCCGACCTCATTTGTCTTGATTTCTATCTGTGGGGGCATGTTAAGGATAACGTATATGTAACACCCGTCCAGGATGCGAATGAGCTATGGGACCAGATTGTCGCCGAATTTGGTGTCATTAGAAACCGCACAGGAGTGTTAGAACGTGTTCGCCGTTCGTTTCAGAGACGTCTGCACGCCTGTGTTGAAGCCCATGCACTTCATATGGTACAATATCTGTAAAACAAGTCTCAGAGGGGCACTCACATTTGGATGCCATTTTTCTCGTTAACGTTTGAGTTTCAGACCCATGTTGATAGGACAATTGTTTCTTATTTGGCCATGGGGAGTACGCATGCGAAGTTTGTGACAGGGTTTCAGACTCACCTTGTATATAAAATGTCAACTTATACCGGGTAGTTATAATTAAACAGGAGGTGTTTAGAACTTTCTTACCAAAAAACTATTGGTCAAAATGGAACCAAATTTGGTAGAACCCCTGACGATGGGGTTTCGATTTCTTAAATAAAAAAAAAGATTAAAAAATTCTCGTTAGGGTGACATTTGTGGCAAATGTCGCTTTTATTTGCGTATTAGATAGGTAATGATAAAGCTGTTGGGTATATAAAGGGTCACAAAATTTGCTTCATCAATTTGGATTAGCGATGCAAGCTCCGCGCTTAAGGAATATCACGAAAGGGTCCGCTCACCATCACTAATCTCAGGAACATGATTCTGCGTTTCGAGGAAGCAGGAACATTCCATTTGAATCTGGAAATGGGTCCCCAAACAGGTCTAACCTGAGAAAAAAGAATGACGTTGCAAAGGCCATTGTGGAGAACAAATGCAGAATTCATATGGCTCTTGCAATGTGAGGAACATTAGGCTGTATGAAGGGATATCCTACTATACAGTGAGGAACATTATGCGGCGAATACTTCAGTTTTACCCCTACAAGAAAACTTATCGTCAACAATTGCTTCCTGGTGGTGGATAAGCGAAAACATTTGCTTGTTCTTCACAATTCGGATGATGGTCGACGATTCATGGTCGTGGCAAATTCTATGGACCTATGAGTCCCAGTTTCATTTGAATTGCTGTAATCGATCTAGAGAAAAACCACGTGACGAGAACTACCCTTGCGTCAGCCAAAGGTAAGAGTGAGGTGTGGTTTCATGTCGTCTTTTATCATAGAACCTTACCTTTTTGAAGAAAACATCTGGACCAAAGGCGTGTTATAGACCTCTATCTTTGGACGCATGCGTGAAAGCTTTGTTATCCGCGTACTTCATCAGAGAAATTGTTTGGATACCCCATTCTTTATGGATCAGTTCCTTATATCAGTTTATATGTACAAAGGTTAGTGCATCATTTCCGGCAGCAGGATTACCATATCATCTTGCTTTTCTTTATCAAGGCGATGTTCCCAACATAGCTGCTTTAAAAGAACAAAAAATGGTTTTACAATTCTCAATTCAATTAATTACTTAATCTTAGTTTTTAATTTGAATCTCAAATTAAGTGAGGAATTATTCATTTACTGGAAATCCACCCGTCACATGATGGCTGTCAACCGTACAGGTTGAAGGGTAAAGAAATGAAAGTAAAGCATCAATGTTTTTCAAAACTTAATATTGTGCAAAAATATACTTTTCAATCGCATATAAAAAATCAACAATAAACATTTTTCAGTTTATTTATTTAATTAATAACAATGACTGAGTTTGTCTTACCACAACAATCCCTGGCTTCAGATGGATTGTTGTAACTTTCTTTGGTGGCCTCAGACGGACGCCTCAGACAGACGGATAAGAGAATTATAGGCATAGTATTAGATTATAAATATATTTATTGTAAAAGTCGCCAAATTTTTAACATCGGACAAAAATCCGGAATTTTAGGCTTCGCATGTTAGGAAATTGTGCTCCAACGTACAAACTTAAATGACACAAAAGAAAAAACTTTTTTTTAAAAAAAAAAAAAAGACAGGAAACAAATTTCTTGAAAATAAAAATAAATTTCTATATTGAAATTACTAGTTCTTTATTGGAAATATAAACCTAACTTGAACTCATTGTGTTAATTGTGGAATACGCGTACATCGAAATTAATCGAGGTTCATTAATACAGATATTTTCAATGGTTAATATGTATCCGTACAGAAATGCATAACCGCACAGTGAAGTTGCTAAATGCATAAATTAAAAATAATAAATAATTCAAAGCAAAGAGAAAATAAATTACTGGCACATACTTTAGAATGGAAAAGTTGTAAAATAAAGCTCGAAAAAAAAAAGCTTGCCTGCCGTGACCAGGATTCGAACCTGGGTTATTGCGGCCACAACGCAATGTACTAACCACTATACGATCACGGCTACCTCTAAGCCCGATTAATACCTCTCTTTCAACTAGTATATGAAGTCTTTTTCTTGTCTAATTTTAGAGTTCAGCGCATTCCGTTTATCATGCGTGACGGTGACATCACCTCCGGTGAGCTAATTGAATTGCAAAGAATCTTTCAACGAATTCACTGAGGCCTACGATAATCTGTAGTTGTTTCTTGAATGGGGATTACATTTTTTTCATAATGTAAAAAACATTAAAAACACATTTTAAAAATCTATTACAATTAATTTTAAAATGTCAAACCATGTACCCAAGTTTTAACAATTTGTGAATGGTTAGTTCCGATTTGACGTTAATCGCCATAAATCATTCAAGAGATGTGCGCTTTCCAGCATAATTAAATATTAATTAGAAATCAAGCTGATAGAAACCAAAATTTGCATTTAATAATAAATTTTATTACACAGTGGGATGATTCACAAAGAGTGCAAAAAAACTTTGCCAATTTGCTGGGGAGGTCAGGTTGAGCACAAAATATCATATGAATATAAGTCGTATTCCAATTAGGTACAGAATTTGGTACCATAGATCAAAGCTTTATTAGCATAGTAGCAAGAGTTTACACTTATTAATTTATGATATAGTTATCCGCCTTTGTTACGTGTGTTTATATCCTTCTATGTTATGCTATATACAGGGTGTAAATGGACGACGTTTCACAAATTTAAGGATATGTAGAGGATGAAACTCTGAGCAAAAAAGTCTAGTCGCGTTTTTCGATCTGTGGCTCCGTTAAAAAGTTATAGCAATTTAATGTTCGGTATCGGTAAGGAATATCGGTATCAGTATCGGCCAGGGTGATTCTAAAAGGTCGTGCCCAAATTAAAAGGCAGGTAGAGGGTGAAATTCTGAGCAAAAAAGTCTAGTCGCGTTTTTCGATCTGAGGCTTTTAAAGTTATAGCGCTTTAAAGTTTCGTGACGTCACTTCCGGAAATTTATCTTGGTACAGACCAGAGACAAATGAAGAAAGAGACTGGCAGTGACCTCCCCTCTAGTGGTGCCTTTGCGCCGCCATTATGGGATTGGCAAGAAACGCTGATCGCGGGAGGCAATGCATGTGAATCAATCGCAAACAATTATTTTTTATAATATCTACCTAAGATATCTGGATGAATTTATTATGGGACCACCAGAAAAACTTGCTCTATTAAACATAAAATAATTATCCAAATCAGCCCATCCGATAAAAAGTTATTTTGTGATAAATAAAGTTATTCTTAAACATTAATTTAAAACAAATAGTTTAAATGGAAAAGGAGGAAGAGATTATATTAAACAATAAACTAGGAAAATTCTCCTTTATAAATTATAATTTGAAAGTTAATAAAATAAAATATACAGTTCACTAATTATAATCCAAATTATTGTTGATTTGTGCGAGATGTACAAATTATAATCTCCCTTTCTAATACTAACTGGCGACCACATTCTCATACATATTGGTCAAATCTTTTTTTTTAAAAGATCCAATACTTCAGTTCACAAGTAATTATATTATTAGTTAATTGCTTATTACAATATTTGGATTAATAAATTTATTATTTTATTGAACTGAGAATTATTTCTTCATTTTCGTTTTTTGTTTAAAAAAAACAATTTAAGTACCTTTTCAAAAGTATTTTACGTTACCAGATTTTCTTTTAATTTAAAATTTTAAAATATTTTAAAATCAATTAGCTAATATTTGATAAATTATGTTAGGTTTGTTTATTGAGAGCAATTAAACTTTTAAATATCCTTCCAGTTTAAATGTCCTGCCTTTACAAATATTTCATTATTATCAGATTAACAAAAATTAAAATTGCATTTTTTTATTATCTTAAAAAACAATTTTGTTACACAGCTTTTAAAATTTTTTATAAAGTATAAACATCTAACTGACATTTCAGTAAACATAGTATAAACGTTTTTATTGTGATGAATACATTAAAGAAAAAATAAAATAACTTGTCACTCAAGAAGTAAGCACCAAGCTCAAACACCCGTGTATAATAGCTATTTCATAGCTAAACGAAAAATTAGAAAGTGAAACATTTGCATTGTAGATTTCCAAAGGATGACAAATTGATTGGCATTAAATTTACCAGGTTAAAATTGAGTGCAGGGCACAAAACATTAATTCATGTATAACTCTGATGAATATAATCATGAATCCATATAAGATGATGCGTCTCACTATTATCCAATCCCTGATATTAAAATCTTGTCAAAATATTATGATTCGGTTGTAGAATATATTGCAGGATTTGTTTCTAGGTCTCTAATTAAATCTATAATCTGCATTCAATGTAAAGAAGCGTTGAAAGAGCAATATAAGAGCTGCCACAACCTTAATTTCATTGTGAAAAAAATAAAGAGGCCTTATCACACCATCGAAAGATGTAGTAAGCCTGTGCAAAATTTCAGAAAAAATCATTAGGAGTGAATTTGAATACGCCTATCAAAATTCTAAAAAAACATTACATTTTATAATCGAAAACAAAATTAATATTTTCACTAATTTAACTCACCATTCATTTGAAATGAGTCCTTCTGACGATCATGTGCTTCGACTTATTAGACTTAATGTTATCACATACTGTAATATTCGATATCACCATGAAACCAAGCGGCTGACAGAAAAAATAAGTGGAGAAAATATACCCAGTATCTTTTCACGACTTATTATATTTAAAAATCAATAAAGAATAAATGAATTTAAATTTTTTGTGTAACTGAAGCTATTTTCTAAACTCCACTGGTAATGCTATATGAAGAGGCTTCAAATTTATTTTTTATTTAGCAATACAAATGAAATTCTTTGCTAGGTATTAAAAATTGATTAAGTTACAATAATCAACTTTTTTAATAATAAAAATCAGTTAAGACTGAAAAAATAAATTCATCCTTCCTCTAGTTTCATTTACTTTCACCATGGATAAAGAAATAACTTTGCTTCTTCATTTTTCTTCATCTATGCTTTCACTTGTCTGTGGCTAAGCCTCCAATATAACGATAGGAGTTGCGAGTTGTACGTGCTCTTTTAAAAATTCGTAAGGCATTGAATCAGCTATTGAAAGTCATTAAAAGTATACGTTATCGTTAGTTAATGCAATAAAGTTTATTTAAAAAAATCAGTAAACAGGTTATGCTTACTAATACCTCCTGAAATCATCTACAAAAACAGCTGAAATTACATTGAGAACATAGGCCGCCTTAGGTTTTTGCCATTCACAACAGGGCGACTGCTGCACTTCCGGTGGCATCAGTAGCGCTCAGCGACATGAATAGGGCACTGCCAGTCTCTTACTTTCATTTGTCTCTGGTACAGACGCTGAGCAATTTTTAACTTAGCGCTATAACTTTTTAACGGAGCCTGAGATCGAAAAACGCGACTAGATTTTTTTGCTCAGAATTTCACCCTCTACCTGTCTTTTCATTTGGGCACGACCTTTTAGAATCACCCTGGCCGATACCGATATTCCTTATCGATACCGAACTTTAAAGCGCTATAACTTTTTTACGGAGTCACAGTTCGAAAAACGCGACTAGACTTTTTTGCTCAGAGTTTCATCCTCTACATATCCTTAAATTTGTGAAACGTCGTCCATTTACACCCTGCATTTTTAAAAAATTACATTGGGATTTTTACTCTGATCCCATTCGACTGAGTAATGCATAAGAAAGAACAAATTTCGGACGAACATAAATTTCAGATAAAATAAAAAAGATACAAAATTTTAAAATTATGATTGTTCTTACATTATTTATCTACATCTTATGATAAAATAATTAAATAATGATTCGGTATGCAATCAAATTTAGTATCGGATTAGTTCTCTATTTTAGACTATGAGAGAGGAAATTTACCGAAATATTATCATTCATGAAAAATAAATAAATAAATATTATTTAGGTATGAATATAACGTTAAGACAGAAATGAATTAGATTATTCACAGTTGAGTCTAAAGGCTTATGAGCAACGCAGAGAGCAATGAGCTCTTATGCAATTAACATGGAGGCAGATTGCAATGACATAACGACGTTTCATTAATTTGCCACATATATTTTCTGATAGAAAATGAGCAATCCAACGTTAATGTTATGAAAGAAATCTATTGCACGTCAGTTGCAATTCCTTGTAATCTACTTTTCCACTTTGTTTTTGATGATAGGAGAGTGTATTGCCCCTTTTAATTGGGATACAGTTCCTATTAGAATAATACTATAGAGGAACATTCCTTGAATGGGGAGTAGGGTATAGTAATTTCCCGTTTTTATCTGCGGATGAGTCAGGCAAGAAATGTTGTCAATTATTGGCTCAATCCAAAGCCCCCTTTCCATGCTATTGATTTATCCACTTATCAAATTTGTTTATAGCTAAGTAGAAGCCATTTCACCACTGGAGCGGAACTGATGAAGAAATTTTCCTACCCCCTACGTGACGTGCAAGAGAGACAAGCAAAAAGAAGGAAAAACTGGGGCAATGGAGAAAATTATGTTATCTTTACGGCTCTCATATAATCTCTTCCACTCGATATGATGAGGGAAATCGTTAAATATGAAAAAGGCAATTCCAAAATAACAAACGAGATATTATCCCCCTAAGTGACACTAAATGAGCTCTATCATATCGCGGTTATAAAAAAAAGCGAATGACTACGTATGTCGAACAGATTCTCATATAAATTGATGTCAAATGACCTGTCGTGTTTATTTTAATTATTTACATACTATTGTTTAAGATTAAAAATATCCGAATTTAATGAATAGTTCAGATCTGATGATTGCTTATTGTAAAGCAAATATCTCTAGGGGTTTATTGATTTTTCCAGAAGTGGGTTCATTTCGTGAATCAAGGTCATAAATAATGAGAGAAAAGAAAAGATGGCATTTCTATCTACAAAACTATTCCGGTCACATTTTGCTGACTACGTTGGACGAGATTGTCCAATCAAGATCTTCCACGTGGAGTGTGATTTAATTAGAACCTCTAGAAGATTCTCCCAATCAAGAAATCAGCACGAGATGCAAATTTAATCCGTCGTCATCATGGGACTCAATCTGCTTTTACTTGATATATCAACACTTTTCTAATGTTAAATTAGAAATGGGTTACCTTGAAGCGTAATAAATTCCTTTTTATTTCAAATGAAATATTTCACTAATGTTTAATTTTTTGATAAAACAAAATCTGCATATACAGTGTCGCCCAATTGTAACTGGCGAACATAACTTGGGACCATAAAAAATGGAAAAGTTCAACATGTCTCTAAAATTATTGAAATGTGTTAAAATTAAAAAAATAAAATTACGAGGGGCGATTGATAAATAAGGTCTCCATGGCTGTAACTTTTTTATTTGTTAACCGATTTTCAAAATTCCTTTTGCATCTTATACTCACATTTATC
>JAHWFO010025184.1:1149753-1160824 GCA_023313115.1 Rhysida immarginata
AAAAAAGTTACAGCCATGGAGACCTTATTTATCAATCGCCCCTCGTATATGTTCATGAGAAATTTTTTTTGTTAAGGTTTGTTATATAAACAAAAATCCAAAAGTAGCTGGCCAACAAACATTATCCCATGTTTTGTGTGTGGGATGATCTAATTATTTGCATAAACTTTTGTAACAGGTAATTTGCATATGAGACAACATTTCGAGCAGAACATACACTTTTTTCTCCAGGCAAAAACAGATTGTTAATGCTGTAAACAAGGGATATACTCCTTAAAATGTGGACGAACAATTTGGTGTGAAAAGGAGTGCTGTCCCGTATATAATGAAGCGTTTTCATGAGCGTGGAGATATAAAACGAGCTCCAAATTCTAGTCGCCCTTTAGCAACAACAGATCATGAAGATAGGGTGCTGAGAAGGTTATCAACTGCTGAACCTAGAAGAACTACAGTACAATTTAACCAAGAAATGAAGGAGCATTAGGATGCAAATTTCAGTGTCACTACTACAAAAAAACTCCTAAATGATGCTAATTTGATGGGAAGGGGGCCTGTAAATAAACCTTTCATTTCAAAATAAAAAATCGAATGACTATACTCCAAAGGATTAGGCCAGATTTTTTTTGGAGCGATGAATCCAAATTTTGCCTCTTTGGTTCCGAAGGAGTTACGTATGTACATTCGTCGCCCAGTTGGCCACAGATTTGATCCAAGGTACTACCGAGAAGCATGGTGGTGGACGAGTTATGGTTTGGGGTTGTTTTAGCCGTCATAGAGTAGGTCCATTAGTCCGAATCAATAGAAATATAGACAGTGTCATATACAGAGATAGTTTATCTCACCATCTGGTTCCATTTCCAAAAGCTCAGAAGTGTCGTGGCTGACTTTTCAGCACGATAATGACCCCAAGCATACATCTCAACTTGTGAAAGGATTTCTCTCTTCCTCAAAGGTGCGTGTATTGGACTGGCCATCACAATCCCAGGATCTTAATCCCATTTAATACTTTTCGAACGCATTGGAAAGAACATGCAAAAATAAAAGAGCCAGAAATGAGGATGAAAAATTTGAAATGCTTCGAGCAGAATGGGATAAGAGTGCAACTGAAACTTTGGAGACATTAATTGATTCTATGCCACGTAGATGCAAGGCAATAATAATAAGCTTACAAGAATATGACAAGAAATCAAATATCGCCTTGATATCCGCAGAGCGGCCAATAGTGGGCATGTTGCAATATCAGGACTTTATGCAATTAATGCTACATAAGTCAATAAATTCTAAAAATTGCTGCCACGTGGCGCTTTTTTGCGCACTTTTCCACACGCGAAACTCGGAAAGCGCTATTATGCAGCTCATCAGACATCTCACATGAATAATTTAAGATGGCTCAGTGAGCAATAAAGTGGTGATGTGTGATGACGTGCAAACCGCAAAGTGGGTCATGTCGCAGATGGAGCAATATATAAATATAAAATTTTATGAAAAACTAAGGCATTCTGCGACAGAAGCTCTACAGATGACCAGATGACCCACTTGTGCCTGAAGAGATTCAGCTGTGTGTCGTGCTGCTGTAAGATTGTAACAGTTGCTCTCTAGGGGGAGAGAATGCGTCGACGATAGCATGCGTGCAAGTCAGAACAGAGAAACAATGCGAGAAATGCAACAGATTTTAAAGTGTCGTCCCGTGAAAATATCGTTCTCTACTATTAATAAAATTGCAGAGGCAGCAGGAATCAGCCATAACAGTTGCATGGCATCCTGACAGTGCGCATGACACGCGCCATTTAGAAAGTGTTTCTTCACAGTATAAATGGTGTAATGCCAAAAACTGTGGACATTTAACAGTGACAAACTGAATACGAACAGAAGCCACAATTCCATAAATATAATTTTTAATAAAGAGCCCCGGATGCACATTTCGAAGACACGGAATGCAGAAGCCCATCTGCAGGCATTTTATTCACAACAATGACGGCAACAGTTGTACGAGAGTCGTTTCCAGTTATCGCCACAGCGACGGAGGCCCTAGATTCCAGTCCAAGAAATCGGTTGTATCAGCGGTTGTATCAGCGCTAGCAGTAATGCATTATGGTCTAATGATTTTATAATTTCTAACATAGTTGTGCATGATAAGAATCTGCTACCAGTCTTAGAACTTATTGACTCCAGTGGTATATTCTTGACACAGTTTTGGAGAATCCTGTTCTCAGATGCTTCCCGGCGAATTCTCCATCGTCAGTCCACTCTGTTCACCAGAAACCGCGACTCATCAGAGAAAGCAACCCTTTGTCACTCGGCTGAGGTCCAATGGCGATAGTCCATTGCGAATTGGAGGCGTTTTCGGCGATGCACAAGCGTCAACATGGGTGCTGTTACCATACGCCTGCTCCGGAGCCTCAACCTCAAGAGGGATCGTTGATCCTAATGGTCCCACTGCTCATTTGCTGTGTCAGTTGCTCAACAGTGGCACGCCGATTAGTCTTAGCCAGGCGTCGTAACCGGCGCTCGCCTCTAGGACCGATGGCCCGTGGGGCCCCACAGTTACCTCTTGGTTGCTTGAAACTGTCTGGTTCGTCCAGTCGCGGTACACCTTCACAACGGCAGCTCTAGAACAGTTCACAAAGGTGGCCGTTTCTGAAATGCTGCCCCCCTTGGCCCGATAGCCAATGATCATCCCCTTTTGGAGGTCCGACAGGTCACTTGCTCTGCCCTGACGGCGACAATTGCTGTGTTAACGGATGCTACTACACGTCTGCTGTTGTCAGCTTTTAATGATATGCAATGATTTTTCATCTGCATACCATGGGACGTTACAATATGTTCGAGGAGAGGTGGTCATATTAATGTGTCCCGATCCTGTATTTTATTTTTACCATTCAGCAGTTTTTATTCGTAATGAACAAATTTCTGAAGCTTCATTCAATGAGAACAAATCAATAAGAATTAATACGCTTCCTATGCTTCTCAAAATCTAATTACATAACTAAAACTTAGCCTGGCGAATCGGGAGCGCTAATCATTTGCTTAATTAGTCGGTTCTGGGCTGTCGCAGTAGTGACAACTCCCCTGAAAATTCAGATAGAAATTACTTTTGAATCTATCAAATGACAATTTTCCCCAGTCAAAAATAATTAAAGAGTAAATAAAGAATAGTCTGTAGGGAATTTTTACATGCCAAACCTCAGATGTTTAAGTTACTGATGAAAATAGGAAAGAAAAAATAGCATTGTGAGCTGAAGATTTCTGGTTTGAATCCAGACTGTGGAATTTTCTTACCTATTTCCTTCAATAAAAAAATAATTAATTTTTTTCTGAGAATGTCTTTAATGCATAAGCATCTGCGGTTTTTAACCCTGCTTTTAAAAGGGAAGTAATCACTTCAGGTGTCCAGGTAAACTGGACGAAAAACGTTCAAATACTACTTATAAATTCAGTAAATGCACGGATATCAGAATACCGCAATGTCGCTAAGTTTTCATTCAAATTTTTGCTATTTATCCTTATTACTGTTAGCATGTTATGTCTGATTCACATAGCTCCACTGTTTAATAATCTTCTGGCTTCTTATGCAACTTCAAAGGCTATATTATCACGTAACTGTGTAAGACAGTCTTTAGAAAAAGAGCGATCTTTGAAAGTATAGGCTTAAACATTTTCTTCATTTATTAAAAAACCTTTTTTATGAAAAGATGAATACGTAATATAGTAAGGTTGAACATTTTTTGAACTGCTACAGCTATTTATATAAACAATATACCGCGTGGGCAAGAAATAACGTGAGGTGTTCAGAGCTCGCTAGCGGGAATTCTATTAGGCCAAATGCAGTACATTTAGGTGTATATACTTAGTGGAACATGCAATTTCGATTTCTGCAAAAAAATAATACCAAAAGTCGCCATAGGGGGCGCTTATTTCAAGAAAACAATGAGTACATTTGCATAAGCGCGTTCCGTGTTGAGCAATCATGACAATAAAAGGCAAGGCTGAGGATTTCCCATCATTCACGAACGAATGGCCTGACGATGACGCTTACTCTGTCTGACCGGGCGTTATTAGTCAAGTTGTTTTATCAGAAGAGCGACAATGCAAGTGCTGTCCTTCGTGAATTCCGGCGATTGAAAACGTTACGAAGAGGACCGATGAGCATAATTAACTGACGGAAAATGATTGAACGATTTGAATCTACCGGAACTCTAGGAGTGCAACCAGGCCGGGGACGCAAACGAATCAGGCAGCAACACGTTGAAGAAGTTGCAACTGCTATTGTGGAACAGGAGATGACTACTGTGCAGGGTACCAGCAGTGCACACGCAATAGCACGCCAAACAGATATCCCATATTCGACGGTGAGGAAAATATTGCATAAGATATTGACATTTTATCCCTATAAACTCACACCTGTTCAACAATTGCTTCCTGGAGATGAACGTACCCGAACTGACTTTTCGTTGAGATTTTTAGCACGTATGGAAGTGGATGATGCATGGCCATGGCAAACTTTATGAAGTGATGAGGCACATTTTTATTTGAATGGTGATATCAATACCCACAACTGCCGTATTTGGGCTGCATCAAATCCACAAGTGTGTCTGCCAACTCCTATGCATTCACCGAAACTAACAGTATGGTGCGGCTTTACTGCTTCTTTCATCATCGGCCCGTACTTTTTTGAAGAAATCCGTCCCCGTGGACCGGTGACTTGTTCCGTCAATTCTGCCAGGTATGCCGATATGCTTGAGAATTTTGTGATACCACGATTGCAGGAAAAGGGTTGTCTGGATTCTACCATTTTTATGCAGGATGGTGCGCCACCGCACATCGGACGTCAAGTGCAGCAGATCTTGCGAGAACGTTTTTCAGACAACAGAATAATTAGTCGTGCATTTCCCATGGTATGGCCACCCAGGTCGCCTGATCTCAACCCTTGTGATTTTTGGTTATGGGGATATTTGAAAAGCCTTGTGTATCAAGCACATGTTCCTGATCTCTCAACTTTAAAGGATCAAATAACGTTACATATCAGACTAATTAATGCAGATATGCTGCGAGCTGTCGTAGAAAATGTCGTGTACCGCATGCAGCTATTGGAACAGCACACTGGTGGTCATATTGAAACACATTTGTAATTAAAAATAAAACATTGTTTATTGTTGTTACTAAAGTTGGTTTGTACGGTATTTGTTCATTTGACAATTAGGTATTCATTGTTTTCTTGAAATAAGCGCCCCCTATGGCGACTTTTGGTACTTTTTTTTTTGCAGAAATCGAAACTGCATGTTCCACTAAGTATATACACCAAAATGTACTGCATTTGGCCTAATAGAATTCCCGCTAGCGAGCTCTGAACACCTCACGTTATTTCTTGCCCACCCGGTATAATCCCCTAAAATAAAGGTTAATTTATATTTGTTACAATCATCAACTTTGGAAAAAAAACTTTTGGAGGAAATTTATTTTTCAAAAAGCCACCTCATGACCCAACTACAGCAGAGTGGAATTCATCTATAATCTAATTGTTATTTCATATGCTACAAGCTCGTGACACGGAAACTATGATGGAATGAGCGGTGGTGAACGAAAAACGTTCGGATTTGAGTTTAATAAACGGAAATAAATCAGATCAAGCGAATCGTTTGTCCATTATCAAACCATTTATTATCTATTTATGGGTCAGATTAAGAGTGGGAAATTGTATTTTCTGCCCCTATCTCGTCGTTATTATGTTTGCAGTCGGATGACAAATGCAATAGCTGATAGTATATTCACGAAAGCCAATCCGTTTTATTTCCTAACGATTATTTCATCTTTTGTATTTCCGGTGACAAGTGTGATTGACGTCAAGTTCTGATCCGGCGGAAATTACCGACATGCTCCATGATACAAATGGAAAATTTTATGAATTTTACAGTAGAAAATCAAAATGTAATCAGCAAATTGACAAACTGAGTAAAAATAAGGTAATCTAATCTTTCAACTCGCATTTCGTTCCGGTAGATTAATAAAACGTTTAATAAGTTATAATGATGCTAGAATTTTGATTGTTATTTCATTTTATGGATCGTTTACTGAAACGTACATTTTAAATTTTTTAGATATACAGAAGCTTTAAAAATGTCATCCACAGGGCGACCCACTTAAAGAAGCTTTAACATATTTACTTTTTTCGTTTATTCAGGATTCAGAGTTCATTGCCTACATACTGTTTGAACAATCCAAGTTATTTGAACAACGATAATAACATAACGATTTTTCTAAGATAGTGGAGTATTCGTTAACGTTTTTTCATTATTACATCATTTTAGTGATGAACGGTGGCCCTTAAAAACCGCGTACAACGTAGAAGGTTATTTTCACTAATCAACAACGTTACTGAGTAGTGTAGATGAAAGCTACCAAAGGTGGAGATTGACCTTGGGCGCCGCCGGGGGGGGGGGGGGCCCTGCCCTTCCTCCTCTTAAATCACGTAAACATACGTACAAATACTTAATTATTGGTAGAAATAAGATGAAAACGAGCAAACTTGAGCTTTGGTATTGGCGTAATTCTAAAGAGGCTTATATTAGTCTGCTTTACTTAGGATGGCTCGCAAGCTACATGTAATCTAGATTTTTATGATTTACCTAATCTTTGCAATAAGTTCTTTAGACTTAATTTCCGTATCAGGGCCGGCAGGTCTAACATCCATTTTCTTGTCAGTTGCCGGACCCGCCGCTCTCTCGCTAAATTCATCCAAAGAATTAAATTTTGTAAAATGACATCTCCTATCCTGTCTAAAGATAAAGTTTCCAAAGTTAAAGTTTCAGCCAGTTCTTATATTTAAATTTCTTGATCAAACAGCAATTTTCCATCCTCTCCTCTTTAAAAGTAGAGGTTTTTCATATACATTCATTCTTAAGCGCTCATCTTAATCCTACTCTCTTTGACCAATTTCTCCACAAAATGCACAGGCTAAAAAGAAGTATTCCCCAACTAAAGCTACAAATTATTAATAATATGGAACCTCTTATCGCTCCAAGTTATACCCCACAGAATGTTGTTATCAATTATACTAACATTGTCTTTGACCCAGACGAGCTTAGCCCGCTAGAAAAAAATGACGACTTGAAACGTCCTCTTTCCTCCCTTTCTCTCGAGTATAAACTGTCTATGCTAAGTTGCGTCTCCTTACTGGTGTCTGTGCTCACAATGGAATGTGGGATCACAAAAACAGCAAGTGAAGCTTTTCGCAGTATCTAAAATAAGAAAACGAGTATATTTTGTATGATGAAAAATTAGCTTCGGAGGTTCTTCCCATTTAGATCGGCAAGAAAGAAAAACCACTAAGATCCGCGGTAGCTTAGTGGTTAGAGCATCGGGGCGTATACCCGAAGGTCCCTGGTTCGAGTCCAGGCCGTGGAATTTTCTTTACTATTTTTCCCTGTTTAGAAATTAATATCGGAGGTAATGGCGTGAAAAAATCCTCCAAAGACCATTTTCCAATTATTAAGAAAACATTGACCTAAAATACTTATGCTGTGTCCACTTAACCCAGAACCTAACCAGTAATTACACACCAATAAGCAACCATATTAAAAACTCATAACTCAATTCTAGAAACTGTTACTTTCTAAAGATGATAGGAGAACCATATTGTAATTTTAAGCAAATCCGACTATGTCAACGACGTAAATAACCTATTAGAAAAGGACCTTATATAAAGACCACTTTACCAAGATGGATCAACAAGGTTAAAGAGTGTATCTCCAACTATAAATTATTATTCAAAGATCAGAAGAATTTACTGCTTAGCAATCCCCGCCTTCCGATGTGGTACTGTCTTCCTAATGATGCTAATGAGCATAAAATGGCAACAAAATGCGCGCCATTATCGATAATACGAATTTTCCGTCATGTAACATAGCATTCTTTCTTCTTAATTTTTCCCGAAAACGTCCTCAACCAGGCTGTAATTTCTCCATCAAAATAGTTGGGAATTATTGCAGAATATCCTAAAAAACTACTCCCAGAAGAATACCAATTAGTCTCCTTTGATATAGCTACCCTCCTTTCAAGTATCCCTATTAAGAAGACTTTAGACCATTGAAATTTTCTTCTATGGAGATGCAAGTCGTAAGATGGAGAAGTTATGCGTCCTAAATGGTGTAGTAAATGTTGAGTTTATCAAGAAATATTTGGCAATGTCATGATCCCATCATCTGATGATTGACGATCTGTGCTGTGATTCCTTTCTGTTCCAGTAGGATGGTGCGTCTAGTCATGCTGTTCAATATATGCCTTGTCCAAAGGGTTCATCTTGCCCAAATCTCCATGTATCCAAGCGCCTCATTTAATAGGAAACGCATTCATAAAATCATCAAGAATCCAATATCAATTACAAAACCTCATGGTTCAAACCGTGATCTGATATTTCACTATTTCACCCTCAGCCTTATCAAGTCATTCTTCAAGGCTGGCCCATTCGGAAGACTAAACAAAATGTGGTAGGCTGTATGGGGACACGGCCTCAAGTGTTTTAACGTGAATACGTCGTATGAATTTAAAGAATTAAAAGAATGTACTTTTGAAGTGTATGAATTCAATATTTAATAATCCATAAATTTAATAATTCCATATCCACAGTAACGCAATTAGTTGGCGCATCTGCACGGTGAGCAGAAGGTTCCTGGTTCGATCCCAGGCTATGGAATTTTATTTCCTATTTTTCATCAATAATGGGATTTAAACATCTGAGGTTTGGCATGAGAAAAATCCTCTTAGATCATTCTTTACTTACTTTCAAAAGACAGCAGTTTATGAAGAACTACTGTCTTCAAAAATATGAAGAATTAATTCTTCTACATGACGATGGGATATTATTAATACTGCATTGAATAAATGATGTGTTGTTTTATTATTTCATTGAGTTAATTAAATTGTTTTCGATTAGGCATTTAAATACGTGAATATTTCTAGGGATGGTTTTCCTTAATTTTGAAATAACTATTGAAAATATGAAACTCTTCACTGAAAAGTTAATTTAAAATAACGAGCAAAAATTTGTTTCTTTCTCCAGCATAACTACTTCTACCCTATAGAAAAATGGATTGGCCAAAAGCACTTAGCGCGCCATGTGAGAGATTTTGGAAACGCAACCGCCTTCTCGTGGCGCGGGCACAATAGGAGGTGTTGATAGAGTATAGTTTAGTTTTTATATTTATACGAGCATGTCTCCCGTGAAAAAATCACGAGACCAAAAGAAAATTTATACGTTGCACTCACATCCAGTGGGTTTGTACACTCAAAATAGTGCCAAAAATTGCTACCAAATTATTGCCTTCTCTCGGTACTCAATGAAAATTCACGCTAAATTCTAATGGTTACTATAGAGGAAGAATAAGACAGAGTGCGCAAAGCCACTCGCTATCTCCTTTGCGAATGCTCGTAGCAACAGTTTCACTTATGGAGAATTATGTTCCTGAAAATGCTACATGACACGGTCTTTGCACTGTAAAAAGCGCGCTTCGAAGTCCTCCGTCCCCAAATCGCAGTTGGTTATTTCGCCTCGATGTCGGCAGTTCAAAATGTTTTTCAAATGCTGCTTCTAAATTTTAAAAGAATTCTACTGCAACTTTGGATGGCACTGTCTATTGGCCTATTTTAAGCTGTTTTTCAGTGTTGTACGTCTTCCATGAAACAAATGAAAAGCAAGTTTTAAAAATTCATATTCTGGATGGTATTGTCATTGTAATGAAACATTGTGCCAAATTTATAGTGCTTTGAAGCATGGGAAATAGGTTAAAAATTGATTTCAAAATTTGAACGAAATAGGCAGACGGACAAAAAGAAAGAAAGAACCTGTTCGAATGTAAAACAGTCCTGTAGTTCGTAATGCGTTTTATTGCACTAATTTTGCCAAAAAAAGTGACAAAACTCTTTAAGACATTTGATTGAATTAAGAAATGTAAACGAAGTCCGATTCTTAAGAAAAAAAAATTAAATTATAGGTTTAGAGCTCCCCATTTTCAAAAGTGACTGATGGGGAAGAAAATGCCTCACTGCAAGGTATTATAGCAGACGGCAACATTTCATTCAAGTTCCAAAAATTATTAATTTTTTTTCTATAGTTATTGTGGTGGGATTTACGCACCCGACGTCCGAGGGCGCCACCAGGCTTTCATTTTTTTTTTAATGTAGCAGTGTCGCCTCTCTCTATTGTTGCTCTCTGATAATACCATTCTCGGTGCTATCAAATTAATGCCATCTCTCGGTGCTCAAAGAAAATTTACGGTAAAATCTAGATAGCATAGAGGAGGTAAAGATAGAGTGGGCAAAAGCACTCACTATCTCCTCTCCTCTGCTCGCAACAACATCCTTTTATGGAGAATTATGTTCCTGAAAACAGTATTAGTTCCACTACTCTAATATAAGCTGAAAATGCTTATCGACACGGTCCATTTGCATTGTAAACAGCACCGCTTCGCTTTCATCCGTCTCCAAATTGCAGTTGGTTACTTTGCCTCAATGTCGACATCCGAAATCGCTCAATGCTCAGGCGAATACGCCCTCTAACTTATTTCTCCTCTTTGATGGTTACGGACATTCGTAATTATTATTATTAGGATAGATAGAAAACAAAAGAAACACCGTATCCCCACGCGAAAGTCTTGCAGTCTATTGTTGATGCTGCTTCACGGAACAATTGCAAAAGTCCTCATTAAACAAAGCAAACAACGACGTCACAATTTTTTAACGCTGGCAAAAGTTCCATTCAGCTCCAAGTAGAATGAATTTGAAAAATAAAATACCATAGAAAGGAGGACAGTAAAATAAAACTCACTATAGTGGCAGATGCGTAAACCCTTACCGTACTTATACAGGGTGTATCAGGTTCGATGGTCATAAAGTACCTAGTGTGATCCTTTGCATGAGTACAAACTTAAAGTTCCTTATCGAAAATGTCGAAAACTCAAAATTTAAATTGCGTCGTTACGTCATTTATGAACTTTCCGCACTAGCAGTTCATTAAATTCAAAGGGGCGATTACAATTAAATGGGCGGCAGTTGTTGAGATTAAATGACGTTTTCGACA
>JAHWFO010025184.1:1162660-1194318 GCA_023313115.1 Rhysida immarginata
TAGCGGAAGCCCTGAGGTCATCTATTTTTACCCTTTTATCTGCACTTTTTAATAAAAAAAATTGGTTATTTAGAAAATGTAAAAGAGCTCAATTTTCTTTCGTTTCTCATCATTTCCGAACGAATGACATATCACATGACATACATGTAACATAAAAATTCTTTTCAGGGGTAAATCCTGAGATCACGCACTTCCTTCGGAATCCCTTCCCGTGTAGTCGTTTGCCGGCTGCACGTTAAAGAACCCTTGCGAGGCAAATTTTGCGGCCCCTATAACGCCGTCCTGAAATGACCATAGCAGTTGAAAAGGACGTTAATACCAAACAAACCAAACCAACCAAACATAAAAATTCAATCGTAAATAGCTCGGCAACCGTTGGTCAAAGGTTTAATGAACACACACCATTTGAAAGAGGGGAACGTCAAGTTTTTATTCAATGCCGGTAAATGTCTCTAGAATGCATCTGGAAGAGGAAGGGAAGTTCCGTCAGTTACTGTCAAGCAGAGACGATCAATTAACGAGACCTGAAATTTGAGCAATTTTTATGTTATACGCATCTCTCACTGCGCCAGTTTGTATTGCATCCGACAACTCCAGGGAGCAACAAAACCCAATGACGGCATCACGATTTAAGAATAGAAGGTTAGGAAACGGCTATTGGTTCACTGCACACCTTCGCGGACTGTTAAAGCTCGGTGTTCATAATATTGCCCACAGATCGCGCCACCGTTTGAAGGGTTAGAAACGCCATTGGAAGCATGTAGTATACGATTATTACAACCTTATTTATGTGAAAAATTTCTCAAAAATTCATTGACAATGGGATATTCTTGTTTTGTAACGAACAGTAGAAGTGGTTACAAGTCGGGAAAAAACAAGTTTTAACTCTTCAGGCCTCCCAAAAATTTTAACGTATTCAAGAAATGGGTGGCTGCTATTCCCCGTAAAGGCAGAGAACTGATCCAAAAAGATCGAGTGTGTGAGCTACACTAGGTGATAAAGAAACGCTGGTCTACCACATATAAATACAATGTAATAATGGAAGGAAACAAAACAGTGAATAGGCTAGCACCTAATGCCGTACCTCCATATATCCTAATTGTCCCAAATACCTGTGTACCTCCAAAACTGAAAGAAAGCCCCCTACAGTTCGAAATTCGCCACTAAAAAAAGATGGAAGATCGATGAAGCTTCAGTAGCCACGGCAGAGCCTCAGGATAATAATGCAAGCTTTACAACACCACTTCCAGAATCTGTCCAAGAATCTTCTGATACGGAAGAAAGAATCACATTTAGCTTTGAAGTGTTGAAAGAATATTTTGAGACTGTTGATTCTGATGGGGTGAAACCGAAGTACGAAACCGAGATAAATCGCACCTTGTTATAACAAAACAGCTGTGTTTAACTGACAATCCTAAAGACGAATAATTAAATTACAATTTCTTGGTTTTAAATAAGAGGATGGGTCTCTTGCAATCCGCGTCATGCGATGAGTCATCTCAAGGCCAAAGCGATGAGTCATTTCAAGGCCAAGTTATGTTACATAGGCGAATTGCTGTGTGAGATTATGCGTTAATCGAAAGCAACGTGATAAAACTAAATTTTTTTCCGAATCCCAACAATACAAACCCGTTTTGGTGAGGACATAAAAGAGAAAACTTCTAAAAGACGTAGCTAACATTAATGGGCCTTTTTCAAACGAGAAAGCGCGAGATTATGGCCGCGCTTATGCTTGATCGAAAACGAGGCTGACTGGTGAAGCGCAGCTTGCTGCGAAGGAATGAATGCTTATTCAGTCCCTTTTTTAAATTCACTAACACAGATATCATTGAAGGATATAAAAGAAATTGTTAGATCTAAGGCTTAAGGAAACGAGAGAAATCTGGAAACTGTTGATCAAATCAAACCGTTCATTGTTTTCAGGATGCAAATTACAATTTTCAGGATATATGTAAAAATTTTCAGTTCCTTCTTCAATGATGATTATTACTTCAAATTCGTTTGACAAATGAGGCTTATTTTGTCGTCGTTGTTGTTGTGTTGTTGAATAACCCGCAATGGACTACGTTCTTTTCAACTCATTATTATTCCTTTCCTGGGTCCAAAATGCGCCGTTTTAATTCTTCATTTTTTCCCGCAAGCCTTTTGATTGTACCAACCTGGTTTCATGTGGTGTACGTTTTTATATGTCTGCTTGTGAAATTTGTAATTCTTCTATGCCCTTTTGTGTTTCATTTATCCAAGTATTGGCTATTTTCAATTTTGAGATATATTTGAAAATTTTTCCTGTGAGCCTATTGGGGTTTATTCTTTCAAGATTTTCATAAAAAACTATTCTCCTTTTCCTAACGGTACAGTATCAGTAATTTTTCAGTATGTGTATATATTTCATTGTTGCGACGTACTTTAAATATTGACCCAACATTTTTCTTAATGTTATTCTTTCAGCTACTTTCAGTTCTTGAGTTAACAATTTTTTGATCAGGGTCAGACACTTAGCTGTATAAAGTGCTTCTGGGCGTATTACTGTTGTTTAGTGCCAAAGTTTAGCGTTGAATGATATTGACTTCTTATAGATATCTTTGGTGAGGAAATAGGCCGATTTCATCTTATTGACTCTTGCTTTAAAAGCTTTTTTTCACTGATCCGTTTTGTTAAATTCTCCTAAATACTTGAACTTTTATTTATTCTGTCAAATTGTCATATTGGGTAGTCTTGACGTTCGTCATAACCTTGGTTTTTGGAAGGAGATTCTTAAACTATCTCTTTTAACTTTTTGTCATATGTGTTATTATTTTCATTGCATGGATTAGAATGAACAATCATTGCCAGTGCGTTTACATTTATACTTCCACACAGATATGCAATATGTAAAATGTTATTAAGATCCATTAATTAATTGATTGATTAATTGATCTTGCCATATTGATATAAAAATATAACAAATAATAAAAACAAAAATGAAAATAAAAAAATAATAAAACAATAACATCCGAATATAATTTTAATTGATTTCAATTAATAAAATTTATTATACAAAAGGTATATGTTAAATTCATGAATTATATTCAATATAATTTATATCAAATTTTAATATTCATTAACGAAATAATAAATAAATAAATAAATAAATAAATAAATAAATAAAAGTAATGATAGTATAGTGATTTTTTTGAAGTGATTTTCTTTAGTCATTCGTTTTGGTCTATTTCGCAACACAAATTTATTTGGAATAGCCTCCTTCTTAACTAATCTTAATCCATCAAGTGAATCCGTGAAATATCCTGAGTTAAAATTCAGTGATTAAACAGTTACGTCTTTATTAATCTATAAATTAGCACATACAGTGCTTTCTCTTGTGTGAATTTCACCCGTCAGCCTCGTTTTCAATCTGCCAAGGACGCCGCCATTTCTCAAGTCTCGTAAACGTGAAAAAGGCCCATACTCGTAGCAAAATAGAAAAAGAAAGCAAACATCGTACAGTGACATTTTATAACAGGAGTTTTAATTTAATTTAAAACAAATTTTTAAATGCAAGTAATTTAATTAAATATTTATTGTGCATTAAAATTAAAATGAAATTTGCTTTAAAATTTTTAAATTTAAATAGTAATATTATGTTGAAAATAAAAATTTATATACAAATATGATAATTTTTTCATTTGCAGTTTTCAGGAAAATTCATACTTTTTCGAAATATATGGATAGAAATAAAAATATGAAAATTTATGATAAATTTGAATTTTAATAAGCTATTATAATTTATTTTGTAAGTGCATGCATTTGCAAAATTTTTTTAAGTGTGATCATGATTTTTTTATTTTTAACATAAATGAATTTTAACATAATGAGACATAATGAGTTTCAATTTTAACATTAATTAAGTTTTTCAGTTTATTTATTTTAATCATTAAATTTGATTACTTAGGTAATGTTATACTTAAAATTTTTCCTTAATTTCTTTGTTATATATTATAAACGCTAAATTTCACATTTTAAGCATAAAATTTTTTGGCCTGACAGAAATAGCTTGCAACATTGCTTTCGTTATTCGTTTGGGAGAAAGATCGCAGTAATTATTAATTGCTTTGAAATGTTTATAGAGAAACCAACAAATCCTGCTGATCAATTTAAGACGTGGAATTAATTTCCAAAACCCATTCATTTAAAAAAAAATTTAAGCCATTAATGATTTGTATCCTCTCATTTCATTACTGCATGAGAAATCCAGCTTACTCTGTTCACTAAAAAATGTGAAACCTCTATTAAATCTAAGCAGGGAAAATTTTTATTAATAGAAGTAAAGCCAGTTTTCATTAAAGTTTAAGGATCTATTCCTAAGATTGAATTAATTTTTTTTCATAGCTTTTTTAGCTTCATTAGAAAGCTTGTTAAAGTATAGTGATCGCGCTTGTGTGCCAACACCATGTACATTCTGCTACCCAACATGGCCGACTCCCAGCGTTCCTATGGTACCTCCCTTCGTTGGACACGTGATGCAAGAGACCTATTGAACAAGAAGAATGGACAACAGTCACTGGACTTGAAGGCACTGTGAATGGAATAAGTGACATTGAAAAATGCATTGAATGCTTCGATAAAAAGAAAATATGTGCGGGTGGGCCTAAAATAAAGGAATATCCTAATGTGCAATCTGAAACTGCTACGACATCTTATCATTTCCATACAGACACACAAATACGAAACAATATCGAGTATAATTCACTAATATACAGGGTGTATCTAAACGGTCTGTACAAACTTGGAGGGGAGGTAGTATGGGTGATTCTAAGCAAAACAGTTCATATGAACGTGGATCCGAATTTGAACTATAACCGAGATATGAACAGAAATAAAAATGCCTCCGCCAAGATCAACAAGTTAATAACTCAAGTTAATAACTCAAGTACAGTTTTAGGTACCCTGTTGTTTTACCAAAATTCATCATTCTAGATGTTACAGACCTTGAGTTATTAACTTGTTGATCTTAGTGGCGGCATTTTTATTTCTGTTCGTATCTCAGCGTTCAAATTCGGACCCATGTTCATATCAACTTTTTTGCTTAGAATCAACCATATTATCTCCCCTCCAAGTTTGCACAGACCGTTCAGATAAACCCTGTATAATGCTGAGAATTAGGCAATATTGCAAACAAGAAAATGCTATGCTTGGTAGAGAAGTAACGAACAAGCGAAACTGTCGAAATTCCACGGCTAACATGTTAGATGGTCTCCAGTGGCTGCGAGTTGTCACAATTTTATGTTTGTATGCATTGCATGAAAATATTGGATACAAAGTTTGTCTTTTTTTAACAATTACAAACTATACTTTGTGTGTTAAGTTTACATAATATTAAGCATTATAATCATCTGTAAAACGATGTATTTTCTTCTTCTTTTCCCCAGATATACTTGGCATAACCAGTTCATTTTCTTCATGTATCAGGTTTTTTATTAACATGTTTCCGTTATAAATGACCTAGTCTGAATTCTAATTACTATATTATAAAAGCAATGTACTGCATTAAAAAAACTAATTCCTTTACTTATTTAAAAAAAAATTACAACATTGTCGATATTATTCCTTATTTCTTTATTATTATTCCTTTACAGATGTCTTCACTTCAACCCTTCAAACGGTGGCGCCATCTAGCTTCTTTTCTCCGTACTCCGAGCCTTATCTTGTCACGTTGAAATTTGCCGTTTCCTAACCTTCTATTCCTAAACCGTGGACGGCATCCAGAAAGTTAGATTTGGTTTTGCCAATCATGAGCACTTGTTAGATTAGAGACGATCTATTAACCAATTGCAAGTGGCTGTTGAGTCACATGTTTGAGTACTTGCAACAGAGACCATCAATAAGGAGACCTGACATTTGCAGCTTTTCCCATACAAACTTTGTAATATGCGCCCTCTGGATAAAACCAATGAAACATTGTGGACCGCTCATGAATGACGTCATATAATTCAGTCATAATTTACGTCAATATAGTATACTGCTTGCTCTTCTGAATCTTAAAATTTGTTTTCTGAGTTTCTTTAAAATTGTATTTTATTTATTTCATTTTCATTGGTTTCATTTTATTTACTTAACAGGTGTTATTTATTTTATTCCTTTATTTACTTTAATTTATTTTACATTACATTAATTCATGTTAAATGTTTATGCTACAAAATGAAAAATTAAATTAGTCCGTGTAAAAAAAAACACCGACATTAAGTTCAAACATTTAATTAAGCATTAATAAACAATTTAACACATTTATTAAATTAAGTAAAAATTAAAAAAAATAAAGTAGACATGCAAAAAACAAGGCATTCGTTGCTTCATCATGAAACATTATTCATCATGGAATAAAAGCGATTTGAGTGAACTAGGAACTATTCTCCCTATTTCCTGAAACTACAATCTAATGATTCATGCATATAAATTTTGGTATCCTCTTAAAATACGTTGACTGTTACGAACGATCATCAGATCAGGCGTAAACAATAAATTCTTCATCCCTCGTCAGTTAGCAAAATTGCTCGATAATTTAGTAAAAACGGCAGATATTTTTACTAAACGCTTACTAAAACGCTGCAGATAACATGTTATGTTCAGATAAAACTGGCGATGCTTCCATTGACGATTCAACGTTTCAAGATCAAAAACCACTATATCTCCATCGTGCACTTCACTGTGGAATGCCCACTGCTTGACATGTCAGACACACACTGGTCGTTTCCAACTTTCATTTTCACTTTTATTGAAACCAATACGTCATCACGTGCAGCGCCATCTGGATAAAACTTATGAAACAGAATCTGAGCGTGAAAAATGCGCATTACACGTAAAATGAGCTAATGCCAGGACTCCTTATTGATGGTCTCTGACTTGCAAGCAGAGAGGATGTTCACCATATTTCATTTTACTAGCGACCGTTAAAGAACTTCTCCGACTGTCTCCGCATTTTACTTTCATTTTTACTGAACGCAATTACCGGAGGCATTGAAACTTCATAATTAAGATCATTTATACTTCATTTATTCTCAAAATTCATTCATTTAATCTTCTCACAAACGTTTTTAGGCAAGTTCTTGACATTTGTAGAAAATAATTACTTCCTTTTTAAAACTCGCTTGTTAAATTTTATATTGAAATTTTCCTAAATTTGATTTACTTCTGCTTAAACTGATGCCATTCTGTTGCCGATGTGTGAAATATCAGATTTCAGAAATTTAAACTGTGTGCTAAAATAAATAAATCCTAATAATAATAATTACGAATGTCCGTAACCATCAAAGAGCAGAAATAAGTTAGAGGGCGTATTCGCCTGCGCATTGAGCGATTTCGGATGCCGACATTGAGGCAAAGTAACCAACTGCGATTTGGGGACGGAAGAAAGCGAAGCGGTGCTGTTTACAATGCAAAGACCGTGCGATAAGCATTTTCAGCATATATTAGAGTAGTGGAACTAATACTGTTTTCAGGAACATAATTCTCCATAAAAGGATGTTGTTGCGAGCAGAGGAGAGGAGATAGTGAGTGCCTTTGCCCACTCGTATCTTTACCTCCTCTATGCCATCTAGATTTTAGCGTAAATTTTCTTTGAGCACCGAGAGATGGCATTAATTTGATAGCACCGAGAATGGTATTATCAGAGAGCAACAATAGAGAGAGGCGACACTGCTACATTAAAAAAAAAATGAAAGCCTGGTGGCGCCCTCGGACGTCGGGTGCGTAAATCCCACCACAATAACTATAGAAAAAAAATTAATAATTTTTGGAACTTGAATGAAATGTTGCCGTCTGCTATAATACCTTGCAGTGAGGCATTTTCTTCCCCGTCAGTCACTTTTGAAAATGGGGAGCTCTAAACCTATAATTTAATTTTTTTTCTTAAGAATCGGACTTCGTTTACATTTCTTAATTTAATCAAATGTCTTAAAGAGTTTTGTCACCTTTTTTTGGAAAAATTTGTGCAATAAAACGCATTAGAACTACAGGACTGTTTTACATTTGAACAGGTTCTTTCTTTCTTTTTGTCCGTCTGCCTATTTCGTTCAAAATTTGAAATCAATTTTTAACCTATTTCCCATGCTTCAAAGCACTATAAATTTGGCACAATATTTCATTACAATGACAATACCATCCAGAATATGAATTTTTAAAACTTGCTTTTCATTTGTTTCATGGAAGACGTACAACACTGAAAAACAGCTTAAAACATGGCAATAGAAAGTGCCATCCAAAGTTGCAGTAGAATTCTTTTAAAATTTAGAAGCAGCATTTGAAAAACATTTTGAACTGCCGACATCGAGGCGAAATAACCAACTGCGATTTGGGGACGGAGGACTGCGAAGCGCGCTTTTTACAGTGCAAAGACCGTGTCATGTAGCATTTTCAGGAATATAATTCTCCATAAGTGAAACTGTTGCTGCGAGCATTCGCAAAGGAGAGTGGCGAGTGGCTTTGCGCACTGTGTCTTATTCCTCCTCTATAGTAACCATTAGAATTTTCATTGAGTACCGAGAGAAGGCAATAATTTAGTAGCATTTTTAGCACTATTTTGAGTGTACAAACCCACTGGATGTGAGTGCAACGTAAAAAATTTTCTTTTGGTCCCGTGATTTTTCACGGGAGACATGCTCGTATATAAATAAAAATAAATAAATAATGTGTACAGCGAGGGAAGGGAAGACGACACATTAATGGTTCACCCGGACAAATAGCAATACATGGCAAAGAAAAGATTCTCTCACATTATCCGGACACGGGCAAACACCCGTCCGGGCGAAGAAAACGCCCGGATCTCCCTGTTACAAATCTCCGGATCCCGGACGGGCGTTTGCCCGGACTGCACTCTAGTCGACCACTGTGGAAGTCAGAGACAAATGAAGAAAGCGAGTGTCTTCACATGATCCGGATGTTTTTCGTCCGAGTGCTGTTTTGTATTAAGGAATGCAGAGAAGCGTCAACAAGGTGGACTGAAGGGGCAGCAGAGAAGCTCCAACAACGTGGACTCGTGCATTCGCCCGTGTGAAGACAGCGTCCGGGTGCTGCCCGTCTGGCCGTTTACCCGGACGGGCAAACGCCCGGACCGTGTGAAACAGGCGTGCACTGGACCGTTGTGAAACGGGCAAACGTTTCTTGGGGGGGGGGGTCGTGTTTACTTGGAATTACGTCATTTAATTCTCGTCTGTGTGACGACATTTACGAAGTGTCCCTAGAGTTGCAGCCGACAACTCCAGACGGCGCCACCGTAATAAATATAACAAGTTTGCTATGGGAAAACAATGAAATGCCATGTCTCGTTAATTGATCGTCTCTGCTGTCAAGATGGTGAACACACAACGCAAAACCTTTTTGTGGCCACCTTGATCCCCAGACCTAACTGTGACTTCTTCTTGTAGGGATACGTAAAAGACCGTGTTTTTGTGCCCCCTTTTGGCAAATCTGGAGGAGCTAAAAACTCGAATAACAGCCGCCATTCGTGAAGTGACTCCAGATATGCTTCACCAAGTATGAGAGGAAGTTGATTATCGGCTAGTTGTGTGCCGTGCAACACGAGGAGGACGCATCAAAACTTAAGATTATTACAAACATTTCAATATGTCGCTCATCTCTGTATCTTCATTTTTTTTTTTAAATTTTGAAATGTAATGAACCTTTCTGTTACACTCTGTATCATAGCTCTAAAGACCAAGCGATTGTCACCCCACAACTTCGACACCACTGGAACAATTTGGCCCAGACTTCGTAGAAATGTAGATCTTGCCTAGAAGAATCTGCATGCCGAATTTCACCGCGTTATATATCTAAATACAATGTGGATCCTTTGTCACCTCTAACTCACACTCCCGTAACTCCAACCCTTGTGCACCAACCAAAACCAAACTAAATTGTGAAGTAGGACATGAATATAGTAAGCTACATTCCGAATTTCAATCTTCTACGTCAAAAATGTAGAAAATATGTATGGGAAAGTAGGACAGACGGACATTGTGAAACCAATAAGTGCTCCATTTTTCTGCTACTTAATAATATCGATACTTACGGGTAAAGTTGAACAATAAAAGAATTAACCTCATAGAAGATCCAAATCGTATTAAATCACAAAGTCATGACGTATGTTCTTAATGAAATTCTATAATTAAGTTTTTTCTTCAACCTCTAGCTTTGCTTTAAAGCTTATTCCTAAAGTTTGTTATTCATTTTTGGGGTAGAGCTAATTCTGCAGAACAAATATTCAATTTTAATAAACATCTCCCCTTTCCATCATTTTGAGCGCATCTGTTTGCCCTATTCACTTACAAGTATGGGAACTCACAGAGCGACGGATGATCTTCATCTAAAGCAAAGTTGAATCGAGACAAATATGTATTTAGCCCCCCTGGCTAAAACTCATAAGCGCAATGAAACCCCTGCTCATATATAATAAAAATTGTATGGAAACTTCTCATTAGTAAAACTCAGAGGAATAATCATTGACTAGTTTAAACTTTATGTATTCACATTGTTCATTTTTATAATAATAGGGCTTGTGATAACGATCTATCTGCTTTTCATGTTCTAATCGATCTACTTAAAAATTAGTCTACTGATCTAGAAAATATTCGAATTGTTTCGTTTGACCTTAAATATTAATTGTTTATTTTTATTTTTGTATCATTATTTAATTTTGCACTATTTTTGAAGAGATAATTAAACATTATAAGTTAAACTAGAGGCAAGGCAGGCAGGCTTACTGCCTGTGTAATTTATGGTTTGAGAATTATAGGTATTCTTGGAAGAAATGGATACCTTTAAATAACTGCCTTTGAGAATCATTCCATTTTATATCGGTTGGTCCTAACTAATCTATTACCTATTTTCTGGAACTCAATGACGTTCATCCATGCCACCACCTTCCCCGGCACCGAATTTTTAGTCAGGTAGTCGACAAATGCCCTCAATTTCAACCAAAGACTGCCGCGATGATGTCGGGTCTATGCATCGAATTTTCGTACGGAGCCAGCTGTTATTTAAGTCCTATTTGGATTGCATGTAAATGTGATGAAGAAATCTGGTTTCCCGAACTTGATACCATGTTCACCAGTAGTTTTGCTGCAATGCGCGTTTGCTTCCGGTAAATGACGTATATAGAACTCAGACCTTTCCTATTTTAATATTAAAGTATCAGCCTGATTGTGAACGAAATCCATTAAGCCAAGTGGTAAGCCTCCACTCTCAAAGTCTTCTAATTTTCTTTCACCCAGTGTAGCCGGTCTCCTTTAAATTTTAGAACGCGTCCACAATAAACTGCAGAGTAAGTTTCTCCGCGTGAAACACCGGATTAAACAGTTCTGGCCTTTCGTACAGTTTGTCGGAGTAGAAGGCTAACATGCTGACTTTCATCCCTTCAGTGCTTTTGAATTTCATCTTCCAGCCTTCTTCTCCATAAGGAAACAGCAACGGGTAAGTCACTGGATCACAGTTCGGACTCAGAATCGACATTTGTTGCCAGTTGTTCCCCGTGCTTGGATAGATGCATAAATCGTCGGCTTCAAACACTCCTGCTACCTACATTGACACTTCAAATATCTTCTGGGATCGTGCTAAATTATCCACATTTGAACGTTTCCTAAGGAGCAGCCACAGACATCCTTCATCATCTTGTACGCTCGTGCAAAAGGGTTGATCTTTCTGATGTTCCTGTGAAATTTATGTTTTGAGTATCAGAACCGTATACGTTGAAAGTGCGCAGGCAACAGAAACTCATGCACCGGTATATCAACTTCTGTCGAGTTATAAACAGAAAAGAATTAGTATAACCACTAAGGCATTGATGATATGACCATTAGATTAGGCTCACTTTAGTCTTACTCACAGAACAAAAATATTGTGTAGTGTATTCTACATTTGAGCATCATTTCATTTACCTTAGAAATGTACGTCAATGTTAATTACAAATAGACACATGGTAATTTTCTTATAAAATTCCACGGAATACAGTTATAAATATAATTTTTAGGATCATGGAGAATATTTTTCCGTGCTTGGAACACGATCTGAACTGAAAACTAAAAGTCTGTTTTGTTTACCCGAGGCATGTAAACAATGCTGAACGAACAATTGTTGTCAGCTCCGCTTCTGCAGTGGCACGCCAGACCAACACCACCTAGGGTGCGTTCATTTATTCGTTCGGAGTCATGCTCCGAGTCAATGTGATCACGTGATCCGAGTACTAGCGTCATGGCTCAGAGTCAACTGAGGCTAACGAGAAAGACAGGCCAGGGCACTCAAAAGTCACATGATCATCGGGGTCCGGGCAACAATCCATCCTTCATTGTTTGCAACAAACGAAAAAATACCGATTGTTAAAATCCAAGATGGAGACAATGAAGAATGAATTGTTGTCCGGACCCCGATGATCATGTGACTTTTGAGTGCCCCGGCCTGTCTCTCGTTGGCCTCGGGAATCAACCGAGGCCTACGAGATAACAAGGCCTGGAAGCGAAAAAGTCACCTGACCATCGGGGTGATAGCAACAATGCAACCTTCATTGTCTACATCTTGGATGTTAACAATCAGTGTTTATCCGTTTCTTGTAGACAATGAAGGTTGGATTGTTGTTAGCACTCCGTTGGTCAGGTGACTTTTTCGCTTCCAGGCCTTGTTATCTCGTTGGCCTCGGGAGTCACCATAACGACGTAACAATCGAAGACTTTGATCGTTATAATCACTTGTGTGCAGTATTGCCAATTTAGCCTTTTTTTTCATGCGCTTGTCTTTTGTTGGACATTTTTTAAAAAAATTAAACAATGCACAGCAACCATCTACCATTCATTTACAAGTCTTCAATTCTCTTCAAAAACTCTCATCATTATTCATTGGTGAACTTGTTATTATTTATTCTTATTATTTCTTATTTTAACTTCTCCATTTATAAATGAGTATAGAATCATTCATTAATAAATAAACATATTATACTACTTCGTAAATCAAATATATAATGCACAAAATAATGAAAATGAACTTTTAAATTGGACACATCCCTGCTAAATTGGCAACACTGCTTGTGAACGATTCAAGATATTTTTCCCCCTCTTCGCAACCTCCGGAGACATCAGAAAAGCATGAGCAGTGCCCTTGGCACTTTTGTTTATGGGGGACCTTTAACATTAAGTTATTTTTTATTAACAGGAATAAACAATAACATATTTTTATTTTTTATTAATTTTATAAAAACAAAATTCTGGTCCTAATTGTAATTTTAATTTATTATCACAGAGGCTAGGGTGGCCTCATGCGTAAAGATGGAACTGAGATTGAGCATACAAAAATTAATAATTATGCTGAAGAAATTGTCTCGAATCAAATTTTCGATCAATTTAAGCTAAATTTTCGTTTGTATCGTGCCCAGCCTACAACAATGGCAGGCTAACCAATCATGGTAAGCTATGATCGTGCACTTTCGAAAGATAGAGGCGGCCATGTTGATAGTTAAACAACGTATGCGCCAGCTTGAAGAAATAAAGTCTTCTCTTGTTTGTGTGGTTGTCACGGCTCCTAACAAGCGCGCTCGCAAACGATATCTCATTGTAACAAAATTAATCATCGTTGAAGTCGCAACTTTGTTGGCACTCTTCATTGTTGCGTCGTCTTTCTCATTAAATTTTGACTCCGATGACTCCAGCTTGAAAGCAGGAGTTAAGGGAGGTAACCCGAGTCGCACTCCAAGCGAATAAAGAAACAAACTCCGAAGGACTCCAAGCGTACCCTGATGTTGGAGGTCAAGGGAGTTAACTCTGAGCGTATAAAGAAATGGAGACCAAATGACTCGGAGCAAATAAAGAAACGGACTCCGAATGACTCAGAGTCACGGGAATCACTCGGAGTGACTCCAAATGAATAAGTGAACGCACCCCTAGACAGAAGGCCTGATAACACGGCCTTCTAGAAACTACCAGGCCTGAACATGGAAAAGATAAAACATTGTTACGTCGAACTGGTGGTGCTCGAGGCCAACGAGAAAGACAGGCCTCGAAGCGAAAAAGTCACCTGATCATCTGGGTCCGAACAACAATCCAATCTTCATTGTCTCCATCTTGGATGTAAACAATGAGTGTTTTTCCGATTGTTGGAAACAATGAGGGTTGGATTGTTGTTCGGACCCAGATGGTCAGGTGACTTTTCCGCTTCGAGGCCTGTCTTTTTCGTTGGCTTCGGGTGGTGCTATTACAGAAGTTAGTTCAACGTCACAATCTTAGTGCTTCAACAATACATCATTTACAGGCCTGGAAGTTTCTAGGAGGCCATGCCAAGACCTCCTAAAAAGAAAGCCTATTCACTGAAAATTCATACATTGTTACATCATCTTAAAAAGGCGTTGTTAATCGTATTTCTACTACGGTCTATAGATATTCATGGTCATCGAGCTTCGGCCATTTTCCATTGTTTCAAGAAGCTAAGGAAAACAGATCGCACCAGGGCCGACCGTGACCTGCGATAGAGGTTTTTCATTGAAACTGAAAATGAAACTAAAGCTTCTGCCTGTCGATAGGGCGGCGCTGCAGGCGTTTTTGGGCCGATTGTACATGCAGCGCCACTTTTCAATAGAGTTCCCGCCCTATTGGGAGCTAGAAACTTTAGCTTCATTTTAACAATGGAGCTCGATGACCATGAATATCTATAGACTGTGATTTCTACCAATAATAAGCTCTAAATTATGACTTCTTATGATCATGTAACAATGTATGAATTTTCAGTGCACAGGCTTTCTTTCTAGGTGTTGGCCGTGCCAGCGCCTCCTAAAGATAAGGCCTGAGCGCGAAAACGTCAGACATTGTTACATCATCATCCGAAGATACGTTTAATTGCATTTCAGGGCTTATTATTGGTAGTAATGCGATTAAACGTATCTTCGGATGATGATGTAACAATGTATGACGTTTTCGCGCTCAGGCTTTATCTTTAGGAGGCGTTCGCCGTGCTGATAACGAAAACGTCATGCATTGTTACATCTTCATTAGTCGACCATTGTTAATCCTATTTCTACCAATAATAAGCCCTAAATTTGGTCGATTAATGATGATGTAACAATATATTACGTTTCCGTTATCAGGCCTTCTGTTTAAGAGGTGTTGGCCCAACACCACCTAAAGAGAAAGCCTGAGCGCGGAAACGTCATACATTATTATATCATGATACGAGGTCATAATTTGGAGCTTATTATTGGTAGAAATGCGACTAAAGATGACTTTTTATGATGATGTAACAATGTATGAAATTTTCGCGCTCAGGCTTTGAGTAGAGGTGGTGTTGGTTGGCCAGGCATGTTAACAAAGCAGAGTGAACAATTGTTATTAGTTCCGCCTTGTGTACCACGTCAGACTTTAGACAAAGAAAGATGAAGATGTTCATGACACAGATAGGCATGAAGCCACTGAGCAACAAAAGACTGTTAATGAAAACGCTGAAGCCCCTTACATTTTGAGTTCAAGCAATAATAGATATATGCGTAGAAATGTGGCCACAGTGATTAGATACAGTTAATATAGCATCGATGACGCATTCAATTACAAGCATGAAATGGTTATATTGTTCTATCCATTTCGCAATGAACTTATAGATGTATTAGATGTACAAAAGACCATCCGACTGTACGATGCGAACGAGATGGTCATTTTAGCCAAGAGAAAGAATACGAAGGGTAACATAGATATAGAGGCATTGATGGCAGAACTCAGAGAACTGTGCAAGAAAGGCAATGACAATTGCAAACATCTTGCAAAGAGAACAAAATGAAAGAGATGAGTATAGGCGAGTTATCGTTACGAAGCGGGTGATGAGAACAACGATGACTTCGAATACGAGACCGGTAATGCTGTCGCAGTTGTAAGAGAGTGCAGAAATGTGATGTCCAACAAGAGTATTGTAAACTATTGCGACTAACTAATCCAGAACAGAAAGAGTTGATCTTAGAATTTATACACAGACTATGCGCACGCAATAGCGAAAGTATACAAGTGTATTTCGCCAGTCCTACTGGCAGTGCCAAAACATTTACGATGAAATTAATCATGAAAACATTAAACCGATTCGGATAATGGCGGGCAGGATACACTTCGTGATGCTTACATAGCTTGTTGAACGGCAACACTCTGCACTCTGCATTTAGAATCACACCGCAGAGCAAAAGGGTCAGTGGATTAACTACTCAGGTGCTACAACAATATCATCGCCAATTCCTTTATGTGAAGTGTGTAATAATCGATGAGATAAGTATGATCAGTTCAGACTTGTTCCACAAAATTAATCATCGTCTACACAAGATCACCTGTGTGCACGATTCATCGTTCGGTGGCATGCACATGCTCATAGGTGGTGAATTCAGACAACTTCCACCTGTGAATGCTAACCGATCTATAAAGGTAGTCGAGATATGATATATGGCAAGTGTTATGGCGATCTCTACATTACTATAAATTGCCACAAGTGATGCTCCAGAGTATTGAAACATTCACAACTACACTGACCAAGACTGGCAATGGTAAAAGATTGCTTCCTTATGAGAAAGAATTGATTTAGAGAAGATTTAAAAGTAAACAATGGTGCATGGAAAATTTGTCCGATGTAGTTAGATTGTTTCATTGCAAAAACAGCGTTGACGCTCACAAGACTGCTTTCGTGAGTATTATAGTTGTCATTGCCATTGATAAACTTACTGGTTATGGCCGCAGAAGTTAAGTAGTTCCAGCAAGAATAACACTACACAAGATGAGCATTGTCGAACTGGGAGGCTTGCCATATGCTACATGCTTGGTTATTCGCTCACCGTACAGTCTAATGCAAAAAATTTTTTACCTGCTCTGTAGGAACTGAACTTACCGGATGTTGATCGGTTGCAAAATCAGGTACTTTTACTGAGAGTCAAAGCAGATTAGACTGAACCTGTCCCTACTGAATATGGTAACAGGTATACGCTTGGGATGTGCTATTCATGTGCTCAACTATGATTTAATTCTAAACCTTTATGCACTAGACTGTACGTGAAGACAGTAAACATCGATGGACTTGTAAAACGATGGACTTGTATAATGGGGCGATCGGTGTACTCAGACACATAGAATGCACAGACAACACCAATGATGATGTTTATGATGAACTACAATAAGAACTTGCTACTGTACAACATGTAAAATTATCTATGTAATGGATTATGAATTCGAAAAGAAAGAAACGAGTGAACAACATCTACATAATCAGCAGAAACAATGTATATGTCTTTTATGATTACAGTTGCCAAAATGAAGAAATGGGCAAGATGACACAAATCAAATATATACCACGTGTGATTTTAAAGTTCAAAGACAACATAAATGATGCTTCGAAATAGATCATCAATGTAGGTGGCCGATCAAATGAAAACGTGCACTGTTCCCATTGGTCCCAGCCGCAGCGATCACGGTGCATAAATCCCAAGGTGCTATATTTGATCGTATCGTCTATGATTATGACATATCACAACAAAATAAACTATGTTTGGATTTAGTAGATAACAGTATAGATGGGATGTATTTAACTAACTCAAAAGACGACTTTAATTTATATCAAGCTGCAGGCAGTCAAGCCCCATCGATCAAAGAGATCAGAATGGAATCGCCTATGCTGCCAACAATCATCAAACGCGTAAAAAAATTCATGTTAAAAAAACAACGATACCGTTAGCTACAACAATGATGATGATTCCTTTGAGCAACAGAATATTAAAACATTATAGTCACCAATCTCAAAGCACAGAGTTTAGCAGCGGATGCACGAGACATCGAAACAAACAGTACTTATTACACCTGATTACTTGGCAATAATTAGACTTGGATGAACCCAGGAAAACTATTACATATACTATAGATGGATTCGAATTGAGGACACAAATGAATCAGTCTGGTCGCATTAAATCCGATGCACTCACCAAACATGGTGTTATAAGTTATAGGAGAGTGAGCGGTGTTGCAATCTTCAGAAATATTATCCTTTTAACCGAATATGAACCTATAAAGACTGGTCAAACTATAGCGAACTGATTTACGCTGGTATCGGTAATATTTGTATGGTTAAAGTGGAGTGAGATTTACACTAGACAGTGTTTATATTCATCCTAATGTGTCGATATCTGATATGGAAAGGTTGTTGTTCAGTGCGATGATGAAATAATCACCAACAACTAGACCAATCAATGACAACATGGAGGTGGATGCTGATATATAGTTATGATAGTTGGCGACTTCAATGTAGATGCTACATTAAATGTACGCGCTCTTAGCTTCATGAAGAAACATTTCAATTTAGACTACATACAAATCGAATCACATACTACATTGGGTGGCAGTACTATAGATTTGATGTTTGCGCGATGTATTGTATCTGGTCTGTCTTGCCATTTGTATCATACTTCTCTTATCATAGACCAGTGATTTGGAAGATGAAAATGCCTTATAATTAATGTTTGGTTCAGAATAATTTGTCTGGTTAAAAATTTATGATATATTGCAAGTAAATTCGTTGTTTGAACATTTTATGTCAAAATTAAATTCCTTAAATTGTGTTGTACAAAATTATTTCGTATTCTACGACTTAACTAGCGGCCGTGTCCCAACACAGCCCCGTGCAATTTGTTCACTAAAAATCGTTGTGCATTATCCATTAGTTGGAGATTTCAAATACAAGCAACCAAGCAGAGGCCTTAGAATAGTTTCACTTTCTTCTTCAGTTCATATAATTTTTGAGTCTTCGTTAAAATATCTTCGTTCTTTTGTCAAATGGCACAATCAATTTTGGCAAATGCATCAATCAGTAATTTCTTAATATGGTATTTAGAATATTTTCTCTTAGAAAAGAGCTTATGTGATAGGCCAAATATTTATAGATAGATATATATAAATATATCTATATTTATATCCACTTATAGATATGTTTATATCTATAAGTGGATATAAACATTTCATTACAAAATTGAGAATTTTTAAATATAAAAAGTGCCATTTTTGTAAAAGAAACCGAAAACGAAGAGAATTTGGGATATATTTCGAGAAATCAGGAGTAATATAAATTCTTTCTCAAATAAAATGCATTGCTGGTTCAAATAATTCCAACAATGGGTAAAGTGTGGCATATTGGAGTGTTGGAAGAGATGAATTTTCCCAACAATGGAAAAACTGCGCGGGCAGCCTATTAAAGCGCTTATGCATTTGACTAGCATCGAATTTTATTAAACAAAAAATCGTGACAACACAAGAATATTTAGTAATGTCGAAGACTCCCTGCTCTTTAATGTTATCTTCTTAGACATGCGCTAGAAAATTAAGTTGTACACTCAACTGTCGATTATCCTGAGTAATGGATGGGAGAAGGTCCACGATTAATCCAAAACCGTCGATATTCCGCGATATTCTTTCTGATTTGGGAAATGTTGGGTTAACAGTTAGGTTATACTATTGGAAAGAATTATGAATGTAGTACAGGGTTGTGCATAATATTTTGCTAGGGGTCTGGAAAATAAACAAAACTAAGTGGAATGTTCTGCGGTTGATAATCAAAAAGTACGTTTATTTCTGCTTTTATCACATCAATATTTAGTGTGGCCACCACCTGCTTCTCGAACAGCACGCATCCGTTTCGGGTAGGAGCGGAGGAGTGTCTCAAACAGAGCAGTATCGTACTCCATGTCCTTCAGCACAGATGTCAGGTGTCCCATTAGAAGGTCTCGAGAATACCGATTTTCACCACGTTCTTGAATCATTAAAGATTCCACTGCGTCTTTTAACACGGCTCCAAAATGGTCAGCAACGTTTAGGTCAGGGGATGCACCGGGCTATTCGTTTGATGAGAAGAAATCGATAGCACTTTCTCTTAGGATTTGCTGTGTTGCATTAGCCTTAAAGCAAGGTGCCTTATCGTGCAAAAAACAAACTTCATGCGGGTCGATAGTGTTGTTTGGATCTCGAAGAAACGGGGGGGGGGGTTTCTAGAAATTTTGGCGTCGACTACAAAGGTCATTTTGCGCCTTTTACACAAGTTATAACAGTACGCAGCCCGGGACAAACACAAACATCCATGCCCACGGCGGGATTCGAACCCGCAGCCAGGCGGACTCGAGAACTAGAAAGCCTACGCCCTAGCCCTCTCGGCCACCTGGCCGGCCGAAGAAACGGAAAAACATCATTTGTTAGCAAATTCCGAAAATAATCACCATTCCATGACTCACCCTGCTCCTTGAATCTCCACATCATTCGCTTGGCGGTGAAACACACGAAGATGCCAATGCAGTCAGGCTTCTTGGACAGCTCTTGATAGAAATATCTGTAATCGATAAGCTCCAGACCCTATCGTTTTGGTAATTCGGACGTCTCATAGTCCACACAAAGAACTCGTCGCTCGGGGCAAGGTGCATGAAGTCGTCTTCCACCCAATCCCGCAGGTAGTCGCAAAACCAGAGCCGGTCTTCGATGTTTAATGCGGTCTTCATCGGTTTCGGAATAACATGGAATGGCTTGATGTTTGCACGCTGACGATGTCTTTGAACCGTTGAACGAGAAATTGTTTTTCCACGCTTGGCTTTAATTTCTTGTGCAACGTTGACACAGCTGCGACGTCTTTTGCCACTGTTATTAGCAAAGATGTTTTTGCTTTCCTGTGATAATTTCTCAGCAAATTCGGCATGGCAGTTATCATAACCTTTCTTCCAATTGTCCGTCACCCATCTATCCGATCGGTTTAACTTGTTCGCAACCCATTTGCGATTAATAAAAGACGCACCTGCTTCCATTGCCTCTCGATATGCATTTGCACGAACTCTATCCATGAAACGCTGCTCTTCACTGTCATTTATTAAACCAGCCATATTTGTTTGATACCAATAGACGCACAATGAACTACTCTCTGCCGAAGCGTCATAAGAGTGTGCTACAACGCTGCGGTTTAAGTCGCAGCCCCATAGCAAAAGGTTATGCACAACCCCGTACAGCGTAATTGATTTAGTTAATTGCTGTAAATCATCAGAGACAATGGGCCCTACATTCTCAGATAAAACTTCAGAAATTTTCCATGGCTTTTGTCGCATGGCTATAACACGAATATGCGCTCTTTTTACCCGTCTTAGAAGTAAAAATATTCTATTTTTTCCTTTTAATATTTTAGGTGAAACAGTATATTGATGACTTGACTATCTAACGATTCATCAGTCTAAAAAAATAAAATCAACACAGTCTGAAGGAGAAAAAAAACAGTCTCCAAAGACGAAATCAGACAGATGTTGGATAGAAGGAGAACTATTGATTTAGAGTACCAACTATCCAATATTGTGAGAATTGTATTATTTCCGGCACCCTTTTCTTTACTGTAAGTAATTATCCACGATCTAAAGATTAGTTATTTTTCCTTCTATTTAAGAGTGAAAATAATTGGCACGCTTAAATAGAAGAAAAAATAACTAACCTTTAGACCGTGGATAATTACTTACAGTAAAGAAAGGGTGTCGGAGATAATACACTTCTCACAATATTATTTATTGTCTATGTATTATATATTATTATCATTTCATGCTAATTGGGTGCAGAGGAAGACTGCAGAGCGCATACATGGACAACAAATAATATTATGGAAAGTGGATTGTCCCAGGTATCTTCTTTACTATTTTCAATCTTTTTAACATTTATTTCAATAATAATGGTGATATAGTGGAATATCATTAAGTTAAGGATAGAAATATTGACAAAATTAGAATATGGCCCCTAAATCTCCTCCCCCTCTCTCCGTTTAAAAAAATACTCACAATGTCTCTATAGGGGAAATATGAATATTTCGAACCTAGAAGAGCCTAGATGCCTTATTTACGCCTTCCACAGCAGCAAACTGAAAATCAAAACGAAATTGCCATCTATCCTCATCACAGTGGCGAGGATCGATATTTAATTTAAAACGAATCCTCTGCAAATAGCAGCTGTAAACACATACTGCCAATAAATAGTCTTTTTGGGTTTTAGTGTTTTCATTTTGAAAAGAAATAAATTTGATGGAGCTTCATGGACAACATGACATTCATTAACAAAAATGTACTGTCAAGTTTATTATGATCTATGCAAATATAAGTTGTCTCGAGAAAATTATAATAATTTTTAATAATTTTTGTCTCGTATTTCAGAGCTTCCTCAAACAATTATATATAGCTAAAGACCTTCTTTACTCTAACAGCATAAAATTAGATGTATCAATGTCATATTACATTCAATTCTACAAGATTCATAACGTTGAATAAAGACTTCAGATTCATTCATTGAAATGTTATTTTAGACAAGCCACCCTAATACACGAAGTTTTCATCTTCGTTTTTCTATAAATTTACTTACTAATTAAGCGAAATAAAGTAAAATATATGTGAAATATTTTGTAATACTATCAAAACTAGCCTCATTTTATTGTTGTATTTTTTTTTAATCTTTACTGAATATTTCTTCGAAGGGCATAAACGAAGGGCAAAACAAGCATCATGGAGGCATCCTTAGGTCTTTGCTTAATGTAGGAGCAGTGAAGAGTCATCAGAGTTTTGTGGTCAGAGACTATCAAGCCTCGTGAAATTCATGAAAGAATATTGCAAAAACATGAGATACCTGTTTTGACGAGAGATAGATGTCGCTGTGATGACGAGATCATAGAAACGGTACATTGTGGGCTGCAGACATAAACATTTTTTACTGCTGGATTAAAGAAGTTTGCAACTTTGTGAGAAGTTTATTGAAAGGAGCATGATTATGTAGTAGAAAAGTTCAAAATCATTTATACCTTTAGCTCAACTACACTACAGTAAAAGTGAAACACCATGATAAAAATTAAGAGAAACTTTTGCTCACAGACAGAGAGGTATATTCTGAAAAAATGACCTTAATTTCAAAATTAACACTTACACGCTCGGTTAATACAGCGGGTTTAGTAAATAGTAGGTTGTCACGTGTCAATGTGTGAACAGATTGAGATCGGGATAAGTGGGGGGAAAAAATAAAAGAATTTATTTTGCAGAGAACTTTACACGCAGTAGAAAACAGAAGAAATTAAATGAGAAATCTCCGTTTAAGCGTTGAATTACCCTTCCTATCGACGAAACAGTTTTTGTTCTTAAAGATAGGGCAAATAAAAGTCACGTGCTGGTGTGTAGGAGACGCGCTGCTCCTTGGATTAGAGGCGGCGACGTTCTCGAGGCTAACTCGTAGCTATCCGACGGAATAGTAGAGTAGCGAACGGGTTGCGGCACAATAACCGGAGATTGGTTATCCTTCGACGTATTTCAAATAAAAAAGGCCAAATTTCTTGAGTGGTTAAGCACTGTAACACCGGACGGAAGAGATCTGGAAGAATTGTAGACACAACCCTAAACAGGTCGCACTATTCACAAACAAACATAGCACTGACGTAAATTACGCCGCTTCAAAATAACATTAATATTTTAGCACCATACACTTTCACCGAAGATATAAGTTGAATAGATCAGTAGTAGGAAATCGCACCATGACATTCGCTCATGTGCGGTAGCATTTAGAATGCAAATTTGGATCTCTGCGCCAAGACTGGCGTCGGTGAGAATGGTTACAGCAATTAATCAATATACTCAATACCATTTCGCGCACTACTCTCGTTATTGAAAATACGTATAACTATGTAGTTACACACACACATTCGACGACTAATAAACATAAGCACTAATACGAATCACTAATGAGGACACACGAAGATGCGTCGATTTTACCTGTTACACACTAATGGAGAATAATAAAGCACTCTAAGGTAATAACTGAGGTACACTACTCTTTAGGCGTAAACTCGTCGTAAGCACATTAGGTAAATGCTGACTCCTTCGCTCGTCGGAAAGCTCCACATAAAGGCTTGAGATGAAGCGAAGATTTGGATGTTCTTGCACTCAGTCGCAAAAGCACCCTACAATGATATAAGAAGACCAAAATGACCATTGAGAAGGAGGAAGAGACGGATTCCACTATTTCCACAACGAGTTTATTTGACATTTCATAAATGTACATATCAGCTACAAATAGCCATCATCAGTAGGATTCATACTGATGATGGCTACTTTGTAGCCGGAATGTACATTTATGAAATGTCAATTAAACTCGTTGTGGAAATATTGGAATCCGTCTCTTCCTCCTTCTCACCAAAGCATCCACAGATCGGCCAGGTCAGTCTTTGTTGTTATTTATGTTTTTTTATATATTTTAAGTACTCTGTCAAAATGACCGTTGGTTAAATGAGGTTTTTCCCGAGTAAATAAATCACGTTCGGGAAAAAAAATAGCCGTCTGCAGTGCTGCACGTTAAATAAAGTCTCACATTGGGATAATAAAAATTAGAGTCACAGTTCAGTTGGGTTGACTATTACGCGTAGGTAATAGATGTAACGAGAAGCCCGTGCACTGGTGGAAACTTCCCCCTGTTCCTCTCTCGATATATTCTTCGAGAGAGAATGGGAAGATTCCAAGCACTACTCGAATTAATGTCCAGCTCAGCCCCTGGGAATGACGCCTCAAAGAGAGGGCAAATGTCTGTTCGTGAACCACGGTTAATTACAGAAAGTCGTTTGAAGACAGTAACACATACCTGTCGTGGCAGTTGACTCGTCGGCTCGTCGTCGGCGCCTTACGGGCGCTCCCAACTCTGGAGAATTATTGCCGCTAAGTGTAGGTGCCTTGGTCTGCTCTGGAGTGCTAGCTCGAGCGCGTCACGATCCTCGATCGGTGTCGTTTGACACGTGACATAGGTCCACTAAGTTGATGCGCATATTCGTTTACGTGATTAGCGTGGTGTTAAGGCCGCTCCACACTCTCGCGAGAATCTTGGCGAGAATTTCGGCCTTGAATCTTGCCGAGAACTGTTCTAGCGTTCGCATCTCCTTTGTCTCGGAAAAAAAAACAACAAAAATCGGAGAACCCGCGAGAACGAGAAGAGAACCAGGCGAGAACCCGAGAATCGGCTCCACATTCATGCTTCTTGTGTTGTTCTCGCTTTCTCGCGAGATTCTCGTGAGAGTGTGGAGCGGCCTTTAAGAGTAGTATTCGCAAAAGCCGCCATGTCCGCAAGTCTTCCTCAGCCAATCTACGACGAACTGTCTCCAATATTGCGTATTCACTCTGCAAAATGTCGCCAGATGTGGATTGTGAGACTGCTAGGTTTGACGTCGCATGCATCGATCGATAGGTTGTGACGTTCATTTACTGCAATGCCCTAGGATGATTCACGTTTCGTTTTTTAGTTATTGTCTCCAATTTTGACTAACATTTGTTGACTTATTCCTGTCCAGTTTCTGCCGCAATACGACGCGAAATCCAAAACATCCCATTGTTGGGACGAAAACAATGGAATTAACGAATAAAGATAGGACATACAATTTATTTCGTTGTATTTCTCATTTTTGCCAAAATTTTATTCCTTAATTTCATTGTTTTTTCAATTGGTCCATCATCATACCAACCAGAGACTCGTTGTGATCAATAATCCTGAGAATGAACTCATGACTCGGCAACTAAAGGGCGGTCTTGTCAACTTTAACGAAGCACCGCAACAATCCTTGAAGATAGATAGACAGGAGAAATCAGCGACATCATCAGCAAAATGAACAAGAAGATAGCCCCAGGAAAAGACCAAATAAACAATAGTGTTTTGATGAATCTCTCGGAGAATCTAAAAGTGGTATCACGAAGATCATCAGTGACTGTTGGACATTTTCCTCCTTTCCAGCTGCCCGGAAGAAATCTCTTGTCCTCAGTATCCCCAAATTTGGATAAAATCCGGCAAATTCTATTAGCTATAAACCAATAAGCTTTATTTCGTCTACTCTATGTCTAAACTATTGGAGAAGACAATCATCAGTAGATTTCAAGATCATTGTATTGCCAACAACTTAGTGTAACCAATTCAGTTTCTGTGCCAATAATTCATGCCAGATACAAGTATATAATCTTTCCGTGCCAATCATTCGACCCCCCTTAACCTATTTAAGTACTGCGGTATTATCTTTCTTGATGTCAGCAAAGCCTTTGACCAAGTTTAGCGTGAAGAACTGATCTTCAAGATGATCAAAGACGATTTTTCCTCTGACTTGGTGATGATGGTCCATTCCTTCCTTATCAACAGGTATTAACAAACGAAAGTTGGCAGTGAAATTTCCAAAAGCCACAAGGCTCCGTCTTCGGGCCTCAATTATTCAATTACTTTGTGCATGATGTTCCGAAGGCGTACAAGTGCAAAGTACACTATATGATCAAAGATATCCGGACACCCCTCACAGATCATCGATTGGCCCAATGTCACATGATAATGACTTGCACATCATTTAAATAGCTTCCCACACCTTCAGACACAACTCTGCTTGGACATTGGCAAGAATGGGTCGTTCGGCAGAGCTCAGTGAGTTCCAACGTGGAACCATCGTTGGATGTCACCTATGCGGCAAGTCCGTGCGTGACATTTCCAGCCTTCTTCAGATACCCAAGTCAACAGTAGGCGATGTCATTATGAAATGGAAGACCCGGGGATCAACAACAGTTCAACAACGAACCGGTAGACCCAAGAAACTAACGGACAGAGACCGTCGAGTGCTTCGTCGTGTCACCCGCAGCAACCGGAAGTCCTCGGCGGAAAAAATTGCCACAGAGTTTCGAAACGCCTCTGCAAATGATGCCAGTACCATGACAATTCGTCGGGAACTGCACACGATGGGATTCCATGGCCGTGCTGCTGCCCACAAGCCCCACATCAGCAGGGTCAACGCCAAGCGACGTCTGGAGTGGTGCAAAGCCCACAGAAACTGGACAATGGACCAATGGAAACGTGTAATGTGGACAGACGAATCTCGCTACACACTCTGGCAATCCGATGGACGAGTTTGGGTTTGGCGCATACCTGGAGAACGCTTCTTACTTGAGTGCACAGAGCCCACAGTCAAGTTCGGAGGAGGAGGAGTCATGGTGTGGGGCTCATTTTCATGGTACGGACTGGGCCAGCTCGTTCCTGTGCAAGGAATCATGAACTCCGACCGTTATCTGAATGTTTTGGACAACTGTGCACTTCCAACGTTGTGGCAATTTTTCGGAAACGGGCCATTTCTCTACCAACACGACAATGCTCTGTGCCACAAAGCGAGGCGTGTACAGCAGTGGTTTGCGGACTCAGGGGTCGAAGAAATGGGTTGGCCGGCACAAAGTCCCGACCTCAATCCTATAGAGAGTCTGTGGGATGAATTGGAAAGACGCTTGCGGGCCAGATCACATCGGCCAACTTCTGTACCTGAACTGATTCTCGCTCTTCGGGAGGAATGGAGGAACATTCCGGAAAGTACCTACCAACATTTGGTGGAAAGTCTTCCCCGAAGGGTGAAAGCTGTGATTCGGGCAAAGGGATGTGCAACGCCCTATTGATTTCCATGAAATCGTGGCTAGAGCGCAAACGTGCATGTGTCCGGATATTTGTGATCATATAGTGTATATTCCTATGCTGATCTTACTTCTGTGATGGGCGCGTAACCCAGCTCATGTATATCCCGTCTATACAATATCTTAAAGGATTTTGAAAGCTGGTTCGACCAATACAGGTTGAAGATAAATGTGGGCATGTACAAAGCCATATACGTAAAAAGAAACGTAAACGTCCCCCGAACTACCTCGTTTGATATGGCAAGACGATAGACTGGATAGACGATAGACTGGATAGACGATAGACTGTCTACAAGTACCTACAACAGGAATCATCATGTGGCAAAAGCGTTAAATAAACCCAAAAAGGCCAAATACAGCCTTTATGCTCTCTTGGGTCGTAACGATGCACTTAGTGTCGACAACAAGCTAGAGTATTATTCGGACATTCTTAATCTATGGCATGCCAGATTAGGCGATGATCTCCAAAAGTAGATGGAATGAGCTCCAGTCGTTTCAAAATGTTATACTGAAAAGTATTGCCTAAATCAGCAGAAGAACTGCGAAGAACCGGCCCATCCACAGCGACATCGAAATAATGCACATCGGGGAATTCGTTCAAGACCCATAGCAAATTCGTTCGGGTAGATACGATGCAGAAAATGAAGACCCATAGCAAAGACTTGATGGCAAAAATTCTAAAACATGGCGCACAAAGTATCGGAAGTCGAGACAAATTCTGGATACGAACTTTAAGGAATTAAACCAGCATTCTTCACAATCTATTGGAAATTGTGATAACGATCTATCTTCTGTTTTCTGTATTTTTAGTTATCTCTCTCTTGGTTGTCTGTTTTGTTTCGTGTCGACAATCGTTAATATTACTTTTCCCTCTCAAACTTGGGTACATCTACCTCACTGTATTTCTTATGGTATTTGTTGAGGTTGAGTAAGTTCGCATGAGTTCTGCTTCTGGACCACTGCTTCTGCTTGAATGTCGCCTCTTCATTTGTATATATCCTTGACAAAGCCAGGAATAAAAGGCGAAACCGGTCAGAATTCTGTGTAATTTCTTTCCCTCTATGTACTGCAAGACCTCCATCAATTTCATCAATATATCTTTAGTTGATATACGGGGTTATTCAAAATTTGGAATCAATTTAATTCATCTTTTTTCTTGAAATATATGCAGAGTGTTTTTGAATTGAGTACAGATTTTTGGGAGATGATAGAAGAGGTCCTTAGAAGTATTTTTTGTCATATGAACATGGGGTCCCCGCAGCTCCGTTTACTTACAATACTGCATTGAACAATCAAATGACACCGGGACGCAGTGTGCGTTGGTAGGCCTAGATTATTTTATTTTGGTAGTGAACTTTTTATAACAAATCTTTACCTACTGCTTTCCCAGAATGAGATTAGTTCATTTACATATGGACTAATCGTATTTTACAAAGGGGTTGGATACCATGGAATCTCCTTGACGAAGTTTGTCCTAAGACTTTTCAACAGAAAAGCACGTGCACCTTGAAATTTCTTGCAAACAATTACTTTAAAAGTTATTACAGTAGATTGCTTGTGTTAATTGTTAAAAATAAAATAATCTAGGCCGACCAACGCACACTGCATCCCGGTGTCATTTGATTGTTCAATGCGGTATTGTAAGTAAACGGAGCTGCGGGGACTCCATGTTTATATGACAAAAAATACTTCTAAGGACCTCTTCTATCATCTCCCAAAAAATCTGTACTAAATTCAAAAACACCCTGTATAAATTTATATTTCAAGTTCTCTACTAGCTCTGTTGGTTGATTTTCTTAGATTACGCAGAAAGCTATCGTCAAATCGTCTCTACGTCTTCATCTGACATACGCAGAGACATCCAGTTTGTTGAAATTGGTTAAACCAATGACATATTGGTGGAATGCGAAACTTTAGAACCACCTCTCTCTGTCGGTATGTAGATTATTCATTTAGAATTTATATTTCAAAAAATAAAGATGAATTAAGTCAATTATTGAGATTATTGAGTCAATCATTTTGAATACTCCTGTATATTGCATAAAACTATATAGAAAACGAATACAAGCTAAATGTTTTCAGTGTATAAATTTATCTACCTTAAAACATTCGACCTATATCATCATTAATACTCGCTTTCAAGCGAAGAAATTAAAAATAAGTGGAGGAAGAGGAGACGAAGAAGAGTTTAATTTTTTTTTCTTCGGAGTCTCTCAAGGAGGAAGGAGAAGTAATGAGGTGGCTTTTGTGTCCCTTTAAAACAGCAAATGGAAGGAAAAGACCAGAGCCACGAAATAAAAGCAAAAGATGAGAATTTATTAGACGGGGAAACTTGGCCTTATTTCTTTGCTTTTTTTTTGTCTTGCATCTGTCTTTCTTCTTCAGGTTTCTTTTGGCAATCTGTTTCTTATGACTTCTTTTGCTCTCAGTTTATTTATTTATTTGTTTCGCTCTAATTTCCTCCTTTCAATGCTACTTTTCTCTCCTTTCTTTTTATAAATTAAAGAAAAAAAATTTTTCTCAGAGCTAATGAAAAAAAGATGTGTTTTCATTTCCTAGATAGACAAACTGTAGAGTGGAGAGTGTCTTTCCAGCGATATTTTAATTAAGGAGGAATTTTTTAAAACTGCTCTCTATAATAAAGTTTTAAGATTTCATTTTTAAGAAATACGGTAAAATTTTTCTAAAAAAAATATATGTTTATTTTTAGTTTATGAGGAATATTCAATTTTAGAAGGATTGTAGAAGTCTAGTAATTTATTGTAAGCATTCCGCACGCTTAGCTCTCGTAGATCCTATACCGTTAATTACTTCTAAAGGTAATTAAAAATATGAGAATGTTTATTGCACACAAATTGCTAATATAACAATTGATTTTAAACAGAAAAAGATAAAAATAAAAAATAAATCGGATTTTGAAAAAGTCACTCTACTGTAAAAAAATTCCCCATTCTGAGGGCATATGCGAGGAGCACTCCAGCTATTTTATTTGGTAGGCCTGCGACGTCATATGTGAATGTTAGTAATAGGATAGTAAACATTGAACCTTTCTTCATTGTTCTATTTAATTTCGTTGGTGTACGACAAATAGCAGGACCGAGACAGTATGACAAAATGGCTTTCACAAATGCGCGTTTGAAACAAAGTGGTGTAATTGAATTTCTCCATGCGGAAAAAATTGCACTTATTGACATTCATAGACGATTGCTTAAGGTTTATGGAGACCAAACAATAAATGTTAGCACAGTGAGACGCTGGATATTGCGCTTTAGTGGCGGAAACAACAGTGTCAAAGTCAAGCGACGTTCCGGGCGTTCAAGCACAGCCGACACAACACAAAATGAAGAGCGTTTTGATCAGTGTATCCGTGCAAATCGGCGAATTTCGAGTTGAATACTGGTTTCAATGCATTGACTGAGATGGTAGCAAAGTTGGGACATCGCAAAATTTGTGTTAGGGGGGTCCAACGAATACTTACATCAGTACAAAAGAAATTCCGATTGCAAGTTTGTCAGGACTTATTGAAGCAATATGAAGCTGAAGGTGACGATTATCTCAATCGCATCATCACTGGTGACGAGACATGGTGTCATTACTATGAACCTGGAGCGGCCCCATGTGAATACTCCAGCAAAAAAAATGTTCAAGACTCAGATTTTTGAGTGCCCTGGCCTGTCTCTCGTTGGCCTCATAACATTCACATGTGACGTCGCAGCCTACAAAATAAAATAAGAGGCATCACTTTCGGAAGGCCCCTCGTATATGTTACCACAATGGAAGAAATAATTGGATTGCCACAAGTGAGTTGCTTCAGCTATCGGTGCAAAATTCTCAATTCAGACATGAAAAATTTAAAGATGCAACAAAACACAGAGTTGCCCACTTCAGAGAGCTCCAATTGAAATCGATGGCTAGGAATCGAACCCGGATTATTATTTGGAATGCAGCTACGCGTATTACATTATCACTACCGCCTCTTAATACAATCATTTTTTCCTTCTATTTATTAATATTAAGAAAATTTAGGGTTATTTAGAGGTCAGATGGGTAATTAAATAGCTGAAGGCTGGCAAAGCTGCAGGAAATGATGAAATCTAGTCTGATATGTTAACGGATTTGAATCAGGATGGTATCCTATGGCTGACTCTGGTGTGTCAAATTGCTTGCTTATCTAACCAGGCTTCTAAGCAATGACAAACAGGTA
>JAHWFO010025184.1:1199318-1232373 GCA_023313115.1 Rhysida immarginata
CGGGCCATGTGAGATATAAAACGAAATATCACACATGTCCCGTCACAATGGAAACAATGATGGTTACATTGTTACTCGGACTTCTATGGTCAGGTGACTTTTCCGCGTCCGGGCCTGTCTTTCTAGGGTGCGTTCACTTATTCACTTGGAGTCACAACGAGTGACTCCCGTGACTCTGAGCCATTCGGATTCCGTTTCTTTATTTGCTCCGAGTCATTTGGTCTCCGTTTCTTTCTTCGCTCGAAGTTAACTCCCTTGACCTCCAACATCAGGGTACGCTTGGAGTCTTTCGGAGTTTGTTTCTTTATTCGCTTGGAGTGCGACTCGGGTTAACTCCCTTAACTCCTGCTTTCAAGCTGGAGACATCGAAGTCAAAAAATTTAATGAGAAAGACGACGCAACAATGAAGAGTGCCAACAAAGTTGTGACTTCAAAGATGATTAATTTTGTTACAATGAGATATCGTTTGCGAGCGCGCTTGTTAGGAGCCGTGGCAACCACACAAGCAAGAGAAGACTTTATTTTTTCAAGCTGGCGCATACGTTGTTTAACTATCAACATGGCCGCCTCTATCTTTCCAAAGTGCACGATCATAGCCTACCATAATTGGTTAGCCTTCCATTGTTGTAGGCTTGGCACGATACAAACGAAAATTTAGCTTAAATTGATCGAAAATTTGATTTAAGACAATTTTTTCAGCATAATTATTAATTTTTATATGCTCAATCTCAGCTCATCTTTACGCGTGAGGCCACCCTAGTCTCTATGATAATAAATTAAAATTACAATTATGACCAGAACTTTGTTTTTATAAAAATATTAAAAAATAAAAAATATTTTATTGTCTATTCCTGTTAATAAAAAATAACTTAATATTAAAGGTTCCCCATAACCTAAAGTGCCATGGGCACTGCTCATGCTTTTCTGATGCCTCCGGAGGTTGCGAAGAGGAGAAAAAATATCTTGAATCGTTCACAAGTAGTGTTGCTAATTTAGCAGGGATGTGTCCAATTTAAAAGCTCATTTCAATATTTTGTGCATTATACATTAATTTACGAAGTAGTATAATATGTTTATTTATTATTGAATGATTCTATACTCATGTATAAATGGAGAAGATAAAATAATAAATAAAAAGAATAAATAATAACAAGTTCACCAATGAATAATGATGAGAGTTTTTGAAGAGAATTGAAGACTTTTAAATGAATGGTAGATAGTTGAAGTGCATTGTTTAATTTTTATTAAAAATGTCCAACAAAAGACAAGCGCATGAAAAAAAGGCTAAATTGGCAATACTGCACGCAAATGATTATAACGATCAAAGTCTTCGATTGTTACGTCGTTGTGTTGACTCTGAGCCATGACGCTAGTACTCTGATCACGTGATCACATTGACTCGGAGCATGACTCCGAACGAATAAGTGAACGCACCCCTAGTTGGCTTTGAGATGACTACCTATAACGTTTTAACAATGTATGATGTTTCCGCGCTCAGGCTTTCTCTTTAGGTGGTGTTGGAAAAAGTCACCTGACCAACAATCTAGCCTTCATTGTTTTCAACAAATGAAAATATACTAATTGATAAAATCCAAGATAGAAACAATGAAAATAATATTGTTTTTCGGTCTACATTGTTATTCGGATGACATTGATATTCTACGTTTGACTCCAACTACGTCACGGCCTCACCCAAATCATTATTTTCATTTTTTCAAACATTTAAAGTTCGAATTAAACTTTTTTTAATATGTCACGATGTTATTGATAGGTTAGACTTTCGATTTAAATAAAGTTGAATATAACCGTAGAGTTGGCCTTTAAAAAGGGAGATGGAAGGGACCAAAAAACCACAATCGAGGCATTTCTTTGGTCAGCATTCCTGGGAAAGTCTATGACAAGTGTCTGGACTCCAAATCTGGAGAGAAGAAGTCAGGAATAGTCGACTCCAATCTGTCGAGAGAGCAATGCGATTTCGACCTGGCCGAAGCGCAACGGATTACATCGTCGCTCTAAAGCAAATTATTGAAAAATTCTAGGAGTATGCAAAGGATGTCTACATTTGCATTGTGGATCTCGAAAAGGTGTATGAATAATTTTTTATTTTTATTTACCTAGGTCATCATCCATAGTTTCTTTGGCATCTTATTCTTTACCAATTAGACTTTATTGACAAGAAAATATTACTCGTTATATTCACTCATAACACCTTGTTACGAGTTGTTTGATATATTACATGCCATATCTTAGCATTGAAAGTTCCAACGGTACCTTATGGTACCATTAAACGACGTGCTACTAAACAATTCACACTATCATTATTTACTTGTTATATTCATTTATGAGAAATCCTTACACGTGCACGTGCCACTAGACCAATATCTGCTCTCACCAGTTATTCTTATATGTTCGTTCATGAGACGTCGTGACTAATTGTTTGATATATTACATGCCATATCTGTTTATAGGAAGTTTTTAAGGGAGTATCATAATGCTATCATTAGAGCACGTGCCATTAGAGCGTGTATCTATTCCGGCTATCTCACGTTCGTACTTGTTCGTGCTCTGTCCCATATTAATGGATTGGTGAGAACAGCGTGTGAAAAAGTTAATTCGTTTTCAAGTTATCGTAATAAATAATAAGCTCCCGATGAATAATAAAATCTAATGACTGCATCTCGGTCTATTATGCTGTTGTTAATAATAAAATAAGAATGAGTCTAAGATTAGCAAAATGGTAGAAGTTCTAATGGGAACTCCGCGTTTCGAATGCACTTCATCTTCAGGGTAGGGAATCGCAAAATTATTTTGATTTAGAGACCGTTCTGCCCTTTCAATAATCGTCATTCACGTGCATTCTGCACGCGCACCGTCTCATTAACGTTTAGAGCACGGGCAGAGCCGAACCGATGTGCTCAGTAAGCGTTTTCCACAAAGCAATGATAATTCGTGTCTTTCAACAATTCAATACATGCACTCTCTCTATTGCAACGCAATGCATTCTTGGAATTGTGTCTACAGACGGACGGACGGACGGACAGCTGGACAATCCGATCACGCAAGCACCTTTCTACTAAAATGTTCTAAAAAAGAAAACAACAAGTTTTTATTGAAAAAAGTTACAAATGTTTTAAGAAAGAGGCAACAAATAAGCGAAATGGGGGCCCATCCATTCAAAAACGTTAGCTGCGTGTGACGTCAACTTTGGTAAGTCGAGGCCGACGAGATTAATAGCCCCTGTAAATCTCGTCGGGCCTGTGGCTTGTGAATCGCGTCGGCCCAACACCTCCTAAAGAGAAAGTCTGTGCACGGAAATGTCATACATTGTTACATCATTTAAGTAGGGCATTGTTATTCGTATTTCTACCAATAATAAGCGCTGAATTTGCACTACTATGGTGATGTCACAATGTATGACGGTTTTCGTGCAGAGGCTTTCTCTTTAGAAGGTGTTGGTGGGCCTCGGTAGTAAATCTCGTCGGCCTCGGTTACCAACCTGACGTCATAAGAAACGTTATTGCGGACAAAAATCAAAATGAATTTATATTACCGGAAGTGGCCTTTAAATTATGATTTCTTTATTAAAAATGAAAGTAAAAAAATAATAAAATTGATATTTAGTATCATGAAAGTATTCCAAACTATATGAAATCAACTTCCGGTTTGGTGTCATTTGCCCTTTAATTATTCTTGAGCACGTACTGTTCCGTCTCTCTCTTTGTTGTCTAAAAACTCCAATTATTGAAACAAATTTTGAGTCATTTTTGTGCAACGAATTCTTATCTTCATTGTTTCCTCTCTTAGATAGTCATATTGGCAAAACAAACTCCGATGTCACAAACTGCTCTATGCAAACAAAACTCCATAGAGATGCAGGTTGGTTTGGTTTATTTGGTATTAATGTCCTTTTCAACTGCTATGGTCATTTCAGGACGGCGTTATAGGGCCGCAAATTTTGCCTTGCAAGGGTTTTTTAACGCGCAGCCGCCAAACGACTACACGGGACCCACGACTTTACTTCCCTTCCGAAGGAAGTGCCCGAGAACGCGATTCATCGTCGTCCTTGGCCGGAATCGAACCCGCGTCCTCGGGCATCAGAGGCGATCACGCAACCACTGAGGCACCGAGGCCGATTAGAGATGCAGAAAAACTGAACATATCAGGATGAACCTCCCCCCTCCCCTATCGCCCCCTACACGACCAGAAGTACCCATAAATAAAGATGGTTCTGACGTATCTCTTGCAGGGGCTGAGTCTATAAAGGGACAGACAGACAGAGCTTGGATTTTAGTAATACTGGATTACATTTTGCTAGTTATGATAAATCAGCCAGTATTCTCTTGTAGGCACTGTCGCAAGCTGCAGCTTTGTATGCTGCTAGAACTTTCTGCTAGGACTTTCTGCAGTTAGCCTTCTTTTTTTTAATCGAGTCTGCATAACCATAATTTATTTTTTTATTTAAAAAAAACAATATTAAGATATTTGGAGAGCTTGTTTGCGAAAAGATGACTGCCATGCTGCAATGGTTATATTCGTAAATGTATCCCATAAGAAGTCCTTGAAATGAACAAATTTCCGGAATTAAAGCAAGGGGTCAATATTTAATTAAATTAATAGGTTTATTATTATTATTATTAATTATAGATTATTACTTGTAGACATCCTTCAAGCACTGACAGGGCAACCCTCAAGGTGTAATTAAAAGAAGAAAAAAAAAGTACTAATCGCCCGACGTGGGGCTCGAACCCACGACCCTGAGATTAAGAGTCTCATGCTCTACCGACTGAGCTAGCCAGGCCGTTGATAACATATCCATTATTTATCAATGAATTCTAATTAATTATTAGTTTACTTTTTTGCTATACATACAATTGATTTGACGAGGAAGAATATTTTGCAATAATTTCAAAAAATAACATAAAATAACAGTCATCTATAGATTTTGTAGTTTTGACCTACTTAAACGGGCCCTTGGAAAGAGACGCCTGTGAACAGTGGAGGATCTTTGAATGCGTGCCAACTGGAGTAGTTGCGATCTTGGTATTCTGCTTTCCAGCCTCCTGCAGTGGAAACCGCAGTGATACAAAGCTACCAGCTTGAACACCCTCTATGTAGGCCCTCTGTAACTTGTTACCAAAGATCCCTAACAACCCTCTGTATTCGTACAATTTTCTATTCTATTTGTTTTCCGAAAAAATTATTCACATTTCATTCAAATATCATTAATATTGGTTACAAATTTCTAAGAATAAGGTTTACGGAAAAGTAGAAAGGACATCTTGAATTTCTTTCTTTACTAATGAAAGATTATCTCGAATGCATTTTTGAATGGAACATGAACACGTTCAAATCATTTTTTGCATATAACATATTTCCGTTTAAGATTTTGTTGCATCTATCTATGAAAACAATCAAAAAGTCGTTGTGTCTCCATATTATTACATCGAGCGTGAAAACTAGAGACCTTACGATACATAATAGAGAATTAAAAACTATATCCGCGTCCCGGTAACATGAACTAAAATCAAAATGCCCATGTGCTGGTTTTACTGTTTCACCGTGTCTCTCCAATTCTCCATAAGATATAAACCCTTTCACTTCGGAAATATTTTTGTAAAGAACCATGCATTACTACTTGAATGCTTTCCAAAAGTAACTTGCTACATTTGTAACCTGTTCTGAATCCTTTTGAAAATATAATTCGTTGACACGGTTATTTTGATTGTTTCGCAACTGAATGCTAAATTGTACAGTTAACTAATTCGATAACCGCATCGTCAACTATATATACAGGGTGACGTAAAACAAATGGTAGATAAAGATACACATAACAGATCAGGGTATAGTGATGCATTTTGTCCCTACGAACATGGGCCCGAATTTGAACGCTAACTGAGATATGAACAGAAATAAAAAAGTCGCCACCAAGATCAACATGTTAATAACTCAGGTTCTATAGCACCTAAGATAATGAAGTTTGGGGGATGATAGGGTACTTAAAGCTGTGTATACCGTTAAAATTTGATCGAATTTCGACGAGTAGTTTCCGAGTTACGTAGTCAACATCGTAACATGTGGTGGTTAGTACTCACATGTGAGCACGTGTTACGATTTTGACTGCACAACTCGAAAACTACTCGGTAATTCAAAACAGCGCCCTCGGTAAGAAACGTTTTGCCATCATTCCACAAGGAAGCACCATTAATTCTGACATATACGAGGGCGTACCGGAATTGTGGTGTTGATAGCCAGGCGCGTGTATTACCGACTTCTCCCGCTAGGTGAGTGTAGGCCAACACTTCCTCTGTCGTTATGCCAATCGGCGTTGCTAGGGCAGCTCGTGCGCAGTCTCTGTGAGCCATTAGATCAAGACTGTTTTGTTTGCGCGGCGTTCTTTTATGTGAGGGATGTTGTGCAAACAGAATTCGTTCCTCCAAAGCTCAACAGTAATAATTGAGTTCATCTAAACAGGTCAAAGAAGTCATGTTTTTTTGGTTAAAAATGGCGCACAGTGACGGCTGTGTAAGCGGGCGCATTGTCGTGGTGGAAGAACCAGTCACCTGACTGCCACAAATCGGCACGTTTTTTTTTTCTCAAACTGTTGCGCAGCCTTTTATAAACTTCCAGGTAGAATGCTTGATTGACAGTCTGTTTGGGAGGAACGACTTCTGCACGCACACCACACCTCACATCGAAAAACGCCGCTCAAACAAAACAGTCTTTACATAACGGCTCACAGAGACTACGCACAAGGTTCCCTAGCAACGCCGCCTGGCGTAATGACGGAGGAAGTATTCGCCTACACTCACCTAGCGGAAGAAATCGGTAATACAAGCGTCTGGTTATCAACACCACAATTCTGGTTTCTTTTGTGTACCCGCTCGTACAGGGTGTTTCTAAAGGTAGTACCAAACATAACACACAGTCAGGGGACACCAAAACAAACATTTTTTACCATAAATGGGGGATCGGAACCCTACCATTGTCCGGGTATGGGGAAGAGAAGTGATGCAATGTGAAAATGAAAAACACAATATCAATTAGTTTATTGACACGTGAAAACAACGCTTATAAAGCTGCTCAACGTTTCCACTAGCCATTTCGATACATGCATTGCATCGTCGCAACATTGACCCCCGTATGTTGCCAAAGTGTCCTAACATTTCACGAACTTCTTCGCTGGCGACTGAAATGCGGGCAATCAGCTCTTCAATGGTAGTGACGGATGTGCGGTAGACGAGTGCCTTCATGTGACCACACAAGAAGAAGACAAGGGGAGTAAGATTCGGTGACCTGGGACGCCATGCAACTGATTCGCCCCTACCCATCTAACAATTACCGAATGTGTCTTTAAGAAGGTCATGCAAAATACGGGTGAAGTGTGCGGGCGCCCTATCATGTTGGAACCAAATCCGTCTCAGAATATCCAGCAGCACATTCTCCAGGAGCTCGGGCAGCGCATCAACGATAAAGTGAAGGTAGTTACGTCCACTGAGGCGAGCTGGCAGAATGCATGGGCCAACCAACAATCCCAGCCGATATGTTGATATTGTACCGAAGCTTATTTGCATGGGTAACCATGCCTCGTGAATTCTCTTCAGACCATAAATGTGCTTTGTGTACATTGAACACCCCGTCTCTGGTGAATGTTGCCTCATCAGTAAATAGACTGCTACAGACTTACGTACTAGCTTGGGAAAGTCAGGATCAATTGCACACTGCTGCAGAATCCATTGCACGAAGGCCACACGAGGTTGATAATCATTGATGTCCAATGCCTGGACCCGCTGATAATGATATGGGTGCAGATGATGTTCACGGGCAACTCTCCATACTGTAACATGATCCACATACAGTGTGATCACTTCTCTCCTCCTTAGCCGGACAACAGTAAGGTTCCGACCTCCCGTTATGCTATGATAAAAACTATTTGCTTTGGTGTCCCCTAACTATGTGTAACGATTGGTAACTTTAGAAACACCCTGTATAGCAATCCCAAAGAAAATTCCAACTGTGTTCAAGTGCATCGGATGAACGAAAATGTTTTACTGCTACATTGGACAACATTGTAACACCCACCATACAACCATATTCATTTTCCAATATAAAAAATCTTTCACAAATACATGACACTAGCTGGGATACTCGGTGTTGCTCGGGATTTGCGTAGAGTGAAGAGGCCTTACTTAAACACCTGCAACTGTTTCGTTTATGTATGCTTTGTTATAAGTTATGACGTAAACTAAATATAGACCGACCGACGTCCTTATATATCCTCCCCAGTGGGAGAGGAGGGGACAGCAGCTGCCGTCGCGTCTGGAAGTTCTACACTGTTCAAAGACCTCTTACGCACTGGCGACTGGTCACTAGTGCGTAATAGCCCTAAGATGTGGGTCGGAACTAATTTTCAACTTTGACCTTGAATTACTCGCGCTGTCGGAATAAATCAAAATGCATTTAATAGGAAATTTTATGGATCTACGTTGTCCGATTTCCTCACAGTTTTCGAGATATTCGCAAAAAACTTAAAGAGTGTCTACTTAAATTCTGCTACTTGTGGCGTAGGAAAGGCGAATGGGGGTAGTTTTGTCGAAATCTCGTGTAGACAGTGACTTTCCTCTTGTTTTGAATGTCAAACGTGCAAAATTTCACCAAGATCGGAAAAAAACTTTAAATTTGTATAAAAAGCATACACACAAACATTCTTCTTTATACATACGTATAGAGCGTTACTTTACTGTCAAGCAGAGTGGCGCAGTGGAAGCGTGCTGGGCCCATAACCCAGAGGTCCGTGGATCGAAACCACGCTCTGCTAGTTGCTTTTTACTTCGTTAAAGTAAAGCTTCTATCTTTTTTTTTCTTTGTTAATTTTATAGACAAGGTCTTTCTTAATATCTTATTAACCAAATAACAAGATAGAAAACCGATAGAGGATGTTTCGTACTCTGCCATTGTTTATTACAAGTCCATTTTGATTACTGCGGTCCCAATGCAATAGTGACTATAGGATCACGAACATGTAATCATTGTTGATCCTCTCATTTCAAAGGTTATTAGATGCTTTCTTATTATTCTGGCACTGGTGCCCGTATAGACAAAAAAAAAAAAAACAACAAAAAAAACATCCGTCGTTTAACATCTCAGATGGCTTTGTGGTAAGAGGTTTTTTCCTTTTTATATAGTCAATAAAGCATCACATTCCTTTCTGATATTTTTTATCATTCATTTGTGCATGTCTCAGTATAGAACACTAGATAGTCTTGTAGTGCCTTATCTGAGTAAGCATACGGAAATGATAGATTAGCGACTGATATTAAAAATTCATTGCTTTTTTTTTCGTATCCAATATAATTTTATTGAGCTGAATAAATAACACAGGATCAAAAATTTAAATTACAGGTAATTATCGAAATACATAAATGCTCTATTCTAAATATATACACTATCTACCAAAAAGTAATCGGACACTTTCATCATTAATTAGACATTTTGTCGAACATCTAGAAAAATAATTGACAAATTATCATGAAACTTCAGGGTGTAAAGAGCATGGTACACCTCATATATTTCAGAGAAGGGTTTGTTCCGAAGGCAGATAGGCGACCAGCAACAAATTGAACCAAAAAAAGTAATGTTTGAGATCACCCTGTGAAAATTAATGTTTGAAATGGTTCGTTCGTTTGGTATTAATGTCCTTTTCACCTGCCATGGTCATTTGAGGATGGCATTATATGGACCGCAAATTTTGCCTCGCAAGGGTTCTTTAACGTGCAGCCGGCAAACGACTACACGGGACCAACGACTTTACTTCCCTTCCGAAGAAATTCCGTGATCTCAGTATTTTCCCCTGAAAACATCCTCGTCGTCCCCGGCCGGGGTCGAACCCGCGCAATTGTATAGAGCTGTTCTTATAAAAAGCCCAAGCAAATATCGTGAAAATTCAGAAAGATATCGCCGATAGAATGAGTTGAATTTCAGTTGCTCTCAAAAATAAACAAAACGATAAGGGGTTTTCTCCTAATTTCTCCAAATTTTATTTTCTCCAAACTGTACAGTGATATGAAGGCATATTTGATTTCAAATTGGTTTCATATAGGCATGTAGATTTCATATCAGCGTAAGGAGAAGAAGTTGATACTGGTGCTCGGTCCAAATTAAATTTACTATTATTAACATATTTATTAATTGCGCTACTCGCATAAAACCTAGTACAGTCAGGAAATCATAAAATTGATAATTTTGAACAATGTCAATAATATTCTTTCATGACAGCCCCCTTTTTTGTCTACTAATAATCAGGAATAATTTTACGTAATCTTTTTGCTAGGCACCCTATCGACAATCGACAATCGAACAGCGCAGGGAAAAAAACGAAACGAGCGGTCCGAAAGCAACGCTTTCACTGCCATAAGTTGATTGTTGATTGACGAGGGGCACGAGGAGCTATGAGATCCAGTAGTCGGGAAAGATGGCATTTTGGATGTCAAAATTGATGTCCAGGACGTGTCGAGGCCTGCGATGCCTGAGGAAACTTCTAAACGTGAGTGGATGCTCCAGAATATCTGCAACCAGATGATTGGGATGATCCTTAATCTTCGGAAGAAACTTCTTCAGTGACTCCTGTACATAGCTACCAATGGGAGGTATCTCAAAATCGTCGGAAATAGAAGTATTTGTTGCAACTCTCCTGTCGAGTTGGGCAAATGTCCTCAAGGTAACGTTTTGGAAGGTTTGGAGGTCCTTCCACCTGGACTTACATATTGTAGCCCAGGCAGGCATACCATAAAGCAAGATGGTTCGGATTACCGCCCTGTACAGCAATAGTTTGCAGTCCAATGCAAGCGAGCTGTTTCGCCCCAGAAGAGCTACCAGACTGAATTTTGCCTTCTTTGCCTTGTTGATGGCGTAAGAGACATGGTCGCCCCAGTTTAGCTTGGCATCTATTACCACTCCGAGGTATTTGTAATGTTTCACCCATTCGAGCTCTTTACCAGAAAGGAGCAGAGGACTCGGGGGTTTCCGAAGTTTCTTTGTAATGAACATCGCCTTGCACTTGTCAACGTTTAGGTCGAGTCTCCACTTTGCAAACCATTTCTCGCACAGATGTAAGGCCTTTTGTAACCGTGATATGACGTGAGCTGGAACGCGGTCCGTGGTCATGATGGACGCGTCATCAGCGAACATATACAGCTTGCATTTTGTAAACGTTGGGAAGTCATGGATGAAAAAGTTGAAGAGTGCAGGGCCCAGGACAGAACCCTGGGGAACACCAGCCTTAACGTCACACGGGTTGGACATGGAGCTGCCAACCTTGACACGAAATATCCTGCTCGACAGAAAGGATCTAATCAAGGCAATAAGATCGTCCGGAAAACCACAAGTAATCATTTTGTAGATCAGGCCTTCGTGCCAAACCTGATCAAAAGCTTTTCGGACATCCAAAAAGACAAGAGCACCATATTTAGCACAGTTAAGAGGAGTGTTTAAATCTGCAATAAGCCTCCAGATCTGGAGTTGGCAGGAGTGACCTGGTCGAAAGCCGAATTGCTCTTCACGAACAAGATTGTTAGCCACACAGAAGTCGTTAAATCTCCTAAGAATGACGCGTTCAAACACTTTTGACAGCATAGGTAACAAGCTTATAGGCCTATAGCTGATAGGGAGAGCAGGGTTAAGGCCAGGCTTCTGTATGGTAACGATAACAGACTCTTTCCACTGGTCGGGGAAGTAACCATGTCTCCAGCAGTCATTCATGGCTTTGGTAATGACCGAGACAATATTAGAAGGCAAGTTCTTGAGAGCACTGTTAGTGATGGAATCAATACCTGCTGCTTTTTTGATTTTAAGTCGCTTGATGATGTCGGAGATTTCTTGAGCACTGATGACTTCCTCAGGGGTGGGAACACGATGAATGGACTGGTAAGCGATACACACATCGTTAACTAGCTGAGTGTTTTGGAGGCTGTCCAAGTTTGTCTCACGAGGCGTGGTAAATTGACTTTTCAGGGAATCAGCGATCAACTGAGCCTTATCCCCGTCACTGGTCACAACGTTGCCGTTGCCTGCAAGCAGTGGCGGCAATTGGATTGGTCTGTTACCCTTTAAGGCCCTCACAGTTCCCCAGAGCGAGTTGTCCTGGACAGTCAAGGACTTCAGTTTTTCACTCCACCTCTGATTTCGAAGTGCTTTAACCTCTTCCTGAACCTTGCGAGAAAGCCGGTTGTACTTGGTCTTGAAATAGGGAAGTCGCTTACGCTGCCATAATCTTCTGTAAGAATTCCTTTCGAGAATAAGACGCCTGATATAAAGAGGCAGGTCGAGATGTTCAGGACGCTTACGATCGATAGTAGAGGTACTGGAAGTAGTGGCATCGTTGACAACACGGGTGATATCATTAATGTTACTATTGATATCCTCCTTATCAATAACCTCCTTGTAAGGAATGCTATTATCTCTAAGAATATCCCTAAAGAGCTTCCAGTCCTGTTTAGAGCGGAGCACAATCTTCTTATCGATGTTTAAGCCCTCAAACATAAGCATCACTGGACGGTGGTCAGACGATAAATCATCGACTGTGAAGATATTATAGGGCTTGAGGAAACCTTTAAGGACTGCAATATCCAGCACGTCGCTATCAGGAGAGTGGTCGCAGTAGTATGTGTCATCAAGGGGACCAGCAACGAAGGTGTCAATCTCGTTTAAGGTGTATCCATATAATATATTGCCGTTTTGATTGGGGCATTTGGAGTTCCACGCATGGTGCTTAGCATTCAAGTCGCCCGCAATAACAACTGGGATGGGCCCAGACAGCAGCTCGTCAAGTTCGCACGGATCAAGCCTGTGCTTGGGTGGGTTATATAAGGAGATGAACTTGATTTCGCCTGCATCCACATCGTTTATGATCACGGAGACTGCTTCCATTCCCACAAAGTCTGGAGTGGCAGACTCACGATGATCAATGCTGTCCTTAACAATGATCGCTGCTCCACCAAAAGCGTGGTTGGAATTATTGCCCAGTGGCCGATCCTTGCGATAAACACGATACCCAGGCAAGGTAAAGACTTGAGTAGATTTCAGGTGCGTCTCGCACACGAAGGCGATGTCAACATTCCAGTTTGTAAGGAAATTGTAGAATTCGATGCGCTTGCGAGCGATTCCTCTTGCATTCCAAATATTACACCGGAGTTTCCCTTGATTAATGATCGTGTATGGGTGTCTGTCCATGATCATTTGTTGGATTCGTGAGAGGCAATCTGTGGCACTGCTTTTCCACTTTCCTTATATTGATTCAGCAAATTTCCCAGGAACCTGTAAACATCACGCAATTGATTGTGGTCGGCCGTACTTGTGTCCCGGGTATCGGCAGAACTGGATGCGACCGAAGCATAGGATTTCCCCTCTACCACTTTGATGCTTTTGATCCTTTTGACTTGTGGATATTTGGGACACTTGGTGTAGCTAGAAGTGTGCTGACCAGAACAACGTATACATTTTGGCGGGTCTTTGCCTTTTATGTTGGTACAATCCCTCGACTGATGGTCGCCAGCGCACTTATTACATCGAGGCGATTCTGTGCAACCTTGGGATACGTGACCAAAACGTAGGCAGTTGTAACACTGCAAGGGTCTTTTGTTACCTCTAAATAGTTCTACGGTAACAGCTAGAGGGCCGACACGTTTTAAACCTAAGAAGGACTTATTATGTTCAGTATTCTGGAGGATAACTAAAATCATTGGCATTTCCACTGAACCATTTGCTTTTTTAAGCCTTATTGTTTTCTCCGGAAAATAATTCGCCTTCCTGAGGTCGTCGGCAAAGTCTTCAAGGTCATACGTTGTGTCGACATTTCGGACAACGTATTTCAGCATTTTTTCGGATTTTAGTTGGTGATGCTGAATCTTAAGCACATCGTTGCTTTTCACTCCGGACACAAGAGTTTTATGGCTCTCTTCGTCGTGACACCTGATCTTTATGGTGTCCTTTCGACCTGTGTGGGCGGTAATTTTGTCGAGAGGGACGTGTTTTTTGATCTCCTCCAAAATCTCCTTTATAGGTTCCCGTGGTGACGAACGATGATTGGCGGGATATATATTGCTCCCTTTTCACGGGTGACATTAATATGGGATAAACTGTGCTTAGCTTTGTTAGCTCGAAGGGCTACAGAGGCACTAGCGCTGACATCAAAAGTGGACTTTATATTGTCGATCCTAACACCTCCTTTGTTCCTCTTATTCTGTGCAGTCTGCCAGTCGTCTCCATCAATGTCAGCAGAGTCATTATCAAGCCTCCTCTTTGTGCCTGTTCTTGATGAGGAGCTACTGTCGCTGCCCGCGCCCAGACCTGCAGAACCTTCTTTACAATCGTATGGAGGAACAGCGTTATCCACTAACATGGGCGAAACGGATGGAATGGCAGAGCCCATAAATTCCTTGATAGCACTACTAAGATTGGCAATGCAGTTAGTAGTTTCCAAATTCGCACGCTTTACATCCTCTCTAAAGCTATCAATATTTGTGTTTACACTGCTAATATCATTAGTCAGCGATTCCAACCTTGTTTCTAATTCTAGATATTTTTTGTTCAATTCCGAACGTAATGCCTCAAGCTGGTCATTTATAATGATGTCAAAAGCAAGAAATCTGGGGTCCTTACATGCATCTTTGTAAGCTACATCACATGGTAACACCTTACCGTCAGCATATTTAATAGTAATGCTAGCGGATTTCGTAGACGCAGCGCCTGATGTCGCCATGAAGCAGGTGTGGTGCTGGGTTTTGCCGTCCTTAGAAGGACGCACCTACTCAGAACGATTCAGTTTAAAAGACTTAAAAAGTCCTACCTTGTTAGTCCTATCTATCTTGAAGAATCCACCGATGCAATAGGTATGTCGTCGTCCGCCAAGTGGTAGAATTGTCGCGCAGTAGCAGCAGTGTGTGGTGAGTCCCTCGAGTGGCAGATGTCCTCTAAACGATGCTCGATGAATCAAAGTAAAAATGAAAATGTTAAAAATCTCTGGGCCATCATTCTAAATGCAATATTTCCGTGCATGCAGTGGATTACTATTACTTCCAGGCACCCTATCATTCCTAAACGTTTTTATAATTTCACTTTCATATGTTTCATCCTATTACATTTTTCTCGCCGCCCCCTTATTATTTCCTATTTGTCCTCCGTCCTATCCTATCCCAACAGTTCGTCTAATTAATCTCATTTGTTCTCTTGTTTGTCAGCCAATACCGTCTTACTATTCCCCATGCAAACTATATATAAACCCGTCCGTTAGTACAACTTTCATAACTTCAGGATAATTCTCTAATATTCTATTTGCTTTTAGAGAATTATCCTTTTTTGCTTTGATAAAGGATAGGCTCTATCCGAAACGTCAGCTTTTTATTTTGATTTTGATTAGTTATTTTTGTTTTTTATACCTTATTTTTTATCTAATTTGTATTTTTAATTAATATTTATTATTTATTGTATTCCAGGGTTCTTGTGTCTCGTTCTTCTCTTAATATATATCCGTTCACTGTTTATATAGACAATTTTTATTTCACAAAAAATCTAATAAAAATATTTTTTCCTTCTTTTATGTATATTTTTATATGAAACATGTTTTGCGGGTTGTTATATTCGAATGGATGTCTCATCCGTGTGATAATATCTCTACAGAATAAGCCAGGAAAAAAATTCTTTACTTACGTACTTTAATTAATTTTCATCATTATTAGTCGGTTGTACTTGTTGGCCAATTTGGATTTAAAGCAAAAATTAGTTCCGAGATTTTCTGCAGCCAGAACCACAGCTAATTCAAACAACGGTCATATCAATGATGAAATATGTCTTCGAAGTTATTTAATTATCTTGAAAATTGTTCAGAAATCCCGAGGTAATGCTAACGTGAAAGTGGACAGTGTTTTCTCCTTCATTATGTGTCATAATTAGTTTAAAATAATTAATAAAGCTGTCACTGAGTATGCCAGTTTATATTCTTTCTTCATAAAGGAATTTAAATCAAACATCAAAATAAATATTTTTCGCTCGGTGTTTTCCCTATTGAAAACATACGTATCATCAAATAAAACAAAATTAAAGCTAGCAGAGCGTGGTTTCGATCCACGGACCTCTGGGTTATGGGCCCAGCACGCTTCCACTGCGCCACTCTGCTGGATGAGTACGTTTATCTTCACAATCTCTATAAATTGTTAATATACAATGAAAAATTTCCAACAATGAAAAGTAGAAAATTCGCAAGCCTGCATTACCAAAACAATGAACTTTAATAAAGTCTCTGGAAATTTTATTCCAATTTAATAGAACTTTTATTTTTTATACGGTATATTATTATGTTTCCTCGTATACACTGACTGCTCAATTTAAAGTGGACACCTGCCATAGTGGAACAATCTATGCAAATTCGGGCAATAATTTGGATATATTCGTTTAAAACAGCAAGATAATTGGAATCATTTAGTGTCTTATCACGTGCTGAGGTAAAATGCCACCATCAAAGTAGCTGTGCGTTATTCAACTTGGAGTAGTTATAGGCTGCCACTTCAGTGGCCAGAGTGTGTGAGCCATAGAAGCGAAACTGAATCTGCCGAAGTCGACCGTGGGTGCTATTATCACGAAGTAAAAACGTGAAGGAGTGGAAACACGACGTCATGGAGGTGGTCAACCCCCCCTCCCATATTGACCGATTGAGACAGAGGGACCTGAAGCGGTTGGTACGGCAGAACAGGGCTCTTCCAGTGGAAGAGCGGCGGCAGGACTTCCAGCAGGCAACGGGAACAACTGTCAACACCATAACGATTCGTCGGGAACAATTGTTAGCACCGGTCGGGCTGCTGCCCACAAGCCTAGCATCACCCCTGTAAAAGCCCAGCGTCGTGTGTCCTAGTATAAAGAGCGACGGTCTTGGTCGATGGACCACAGTTTACTGGTCGGATGGGCGCATCTGGTTTGGCTTTGGCCAGGGGAGCGGCTGCTACCTGAATTGTGTCATCCGAACAGTGAAGTTTGGCGGTGGTGGTGTGATGATGTGTTCGTGTTTCTCCTGCTTGGACTTGGCCCAACTTGTTTTGATCGAGGGGAACATGGCATCCACACATTATCTGGACGTTCTAGAAAATTCCATGCTTCTACGTTGTGGCAGCAATTCAGTGAAGGGCCATTTGTGATCCAGCAAGACAATGCGCCGTGCCATAAGGCCCGTGCTGCCAGCACCTGGTTTCCGAAGAATTTAGTGGCCCGCCTAGAGCCCAGACTTCAACCATACTGAACATCTTCGGGATGAATTAGAGAGTCGGATTTGTGCAAGTTCGATGCGATCAGAAATGCGCATCCAACTTATGCAGGCTTTGAAGGAGGAGTGGGCAAAAATACCGGTTGCTTGCTATCCGAAACTGGTGGAGAGCATGACACGGCGTGTGGACTCTGTGCTTAGAGCATGACACGCTGTAAATAAAGCGTCTGTTCTATACCACAGGTGTCCACTTTTAATTGAGCAGTCAGTGTATATGCGAGTGCTGGGGCATAGGTCGTGGCAACTATTTTTTTGTGAGATTTCGAGCTTTGGCGGAAAATGTGAAATTTACAGATGAAAGGACAAAGAATGGACGAACTGTACAGACATTTAAAAACACGCCACCATTGTGCTCGTCATGTTTATTAAATTAGTTGACATAACGTTACAGATTTTAAGATTCTGGAAAACAGATGATTTTTATGATTTCCACATGATTACAGGTTTCATGTTCCAGAATAAGTTAAGAGAAATCAAAATATAGAACAGCTATTTTGATATACGAGCGTTGTTTAACTCGAGTTAGATCAACACCACCTCTACTCAAAGCCTGAGCGCGAAAATTTCATACATTGTTACATCATCATACCTAGTCATTGTTTAAAGCTTATTATTGGTAGAAATGTTATTAAAGATGACTACCTATGACGTTTTAACAATGTATGACGTTTCCGCAGTCAGGCTTTCTCTTTAGGTGGTGTTGGTTAGATCCATCCTGCACGGCAGTTGACTAAGAACTGGTTTAGCATTGGAAAAGTAGACAGTAAGAACTGGTTCTCTGTGCAATGGAAAAGTAGACAGTAATAAATATTCAAGAGCGCTTAGGGAATGTCTACGAATAAAAGCACTGTGAGTCGTTAGGTGCATCTACACAAAATCATGGAGCATGTGAAAGACAGTCCAAAAGTGAATGTGTGGAGCGGATGAATATTGAACTTGACAACTGGGCCGTTTGTCTTCATGGCATGGAAAGCACCATAACAGAAAATACGTATGTAGATATGCGCAATTGTATGCTTTTCCCCAGATGGAACAACTCCATCCGAAATCATTTTTCAACAGGACGGAGATCCCCACCCCGATGAGCACGTCATATGCTAAATGCTAAATGAGAAGTTTCCCAACAGATGGATCGGATGAGGTAAACTAATACCGTGGCCTTCACGTTTGCCAGGTTTTACCCCTTAGACTTCTTCTTTTGGGGGTTCATAAATGATAGAATACCAGGGTGAAGGAGTTGTAAGACTTTTGGACACGAATTTTGAATGCCATCGCTATTCCTGGTATGCTGCAGTGGACAGAAATCGAATATAAACAGGGATCGTCCATATTTCAAAAGGAGCACGTATAGAAATCTGGTGATTTTTGTCTACAAATTTCGACAATTATAGAATTTATAACTACTATGTAATTACCAAAGTACACAATAAATATATTTTTTTTACGCACCAAAACTAGGGCTTTTCAAATGGGGCACCTTGTTTATCTAGGTATATCAAGTTTTAGATACCACGTGTACAAATGCTCACGATATTCAAATTCATCCTACACTTGGCTGCCACTGCTGTTGTTATGCATAACCTTAATTTATCCAAACATTTAGGAAAGGGTGGCACACAAATTGTGTTTTTGACATACCCCAACGGGAAAAAAAAGTCACCTCGGCCGCCCCTTACGCACGATCCATCGTTGCGAAAGATAATTCTTGAAAAAACGTATAACGTCAGATGCTAGAGTGGTAGTTGCCGTTTTGTTGAAAAATGAATTCGTCAGAATGGGCTTGTAGCCTTGAGAAAAGCCAGTTCTGGAACGCTTTCAGAAACCTCATACCAGTAACCTTTTCCCTTGAAGAAAATAGCCCCAGTTAATATATTTAATTAATGTTTTATAAAAAAATTCTTTAGTGATTTATTTTATAAATTGTCAGTTTTGAAGATTAAAACCAACTGATTAATAATCTTGTTGAGGTATCGACAGTGAACATTTTTTTTTCTATTGGAGTTTACCATTGCAACGGTTGAACGGTTCCACACAGACGATATGAAAGCGTTGTGCATCAGGAACTTTTTTAAAATTTAACAAAATAGACTTTTACTGAAATAGCCATTAAAAGATCACTTTTACTATGTGTCCCAGTAGCCGTGATCGTATAGTGGTTAGTACATTGCGTTGTGGCCGCATTAACCCAGGTTCGAATCCTGGTCACGGCAATACGGATTGTTTTTTTTTTCCTTCTTTTTTACTGACATTCTCCGGAAAAAAATTCACCTTTAATTAAACTAAAATTAAATCAGTTTTCTTAAAATATCTTCTCTCTTGCATTCGCAATATTTGTTTAGATCAAAATTGTTTCATTAGTACGCTTAAGGAATGCTATAAAATATACGAAACATAAATTTAAACTGAAATTTTGTGTTGACGGTACGCTCATTTACTTTTTCATGGCTAATGTAAAACACGACTGAGGAAGAATCGCCAACAATTCGAAATAGAGTATTTTCAGATAACGTTCGAATTTAGTGATTATCATTGGCAAAATATTTAATTGATTTATTTGATTTTTTTGTTTTTTTAACCTCAACAAATAATTAGATTAAATTTAATTAAATAATTAAAGATATGTTTGAAATTTCACTATTAAACCAACTTCCCGACAAACTAGAGAGCTGAAACTTGATTCACACCCGATGCCAATGCATGTTAAAAAAATATTTTCAATTCGGTTCACTGGTTCGTGTTCTTATGGTACTAATTCATTTCACTCGTCCTTCCACAAGTCGGCAACTTGGTTGCCGAATTGCGGAGGGACGATTTCATGCGAATTGATTATTATGCCAAACAATTAATTTTACAAGTTATTGACGCCGGCTTGAAGAGATATTATAATAAAACATAATAAAAGCCTGGTTTGCAAAAAACCCTCTTCTTTCCTTTTAATTCTTGTTTTAATTTTGGTAACACTGTTGAATTTTGGAGATGATTTTTTGGAGAACATATTCTAAAGATTTTTTATTGGTGCATCCTTCTTCTTTGTTTATGTCCAATTTGAGGATTATCACTGATTTTTGTTTTTTTTTCTCTATTTTATTGGTGATTCTTGCGTATGGAGATTTAGCTGTTCATTGTTGATATGGAGATTTGACTGTTTATAAAAAGGTTTTCTACAATATTTTGAGCAGATTTATTTAAGAGACATAACCTTGGATATTATTAAACGACGACGCTTTTAGGATTTTCTCGCCCAACAGTATCTCAGGTGTTTAGAGAGTGGCAGTTGAGAAAAAAAACTTCAAGCGATAAGGACTATTCTGGTCGAAAAGACTGGTGAACGAGAGAGGTCAAAGGCAAATAGCACGCGGGTGTGGAACAGCCGAGCCGGAAGACATTGTTGAATGGCAGTGGAAGTTTGTTGAATGATTACATAGAAATAAAAGTCCAATGAGAATTCTAATGTTGAAATAAATACAATCAATGAAACTTTAAGTCTCTTGACAAAACACACTTTGTGAATACAACAAAAATTAATATTGAAAACATAACTAAACAAAGATTTTAAACAATGACAAAATAGACCTTGATTCGGACTACGCCGTTCAAATCGAGGTGTGACTGGGTCTACGAGCTACAAGCCTCTCTGAGGTGATGTCTATCTCGATTACAAAAGAACCTTCTCGAAATCAAGAATCGAGACTAAAATCCAGAAATAAAATGTACAATAAGCAATCAGCATTTATCGAAATAAGATAATGTTATTCAATAAAGGTTAATTCACAGAAAGTTACAACATGCAATAGTAAATTTCACCAGCCATAAATTAAAAAAAAAAAATTAGTTAAATTTTTAACGTAATCCTTGATAAGGACGGAAGACGTTAATTCCAATAAGATTCACAATACGCAATAACAAAATTCCGACAACAACAAAAAAGGGACTCTTAAACTTACATGAAATTACGTACTTTAAAGTAGAAATCAAGCTTTTAATTCACCGAGCCCTTTTTTACCTCCACGCTTTCAATACATAGGGAAATATGCCAATCGTTCGATAAGGAATGTCGTATAATATAAAAATTCGGAAAATATTAATGTCCATAGCAGAGTGTCAGACTTCTTAAATGTCGCTTAAGTTATTGTTAGATAATGTTCCACAGATAAAATCATTAAGGGAAGTAATAATTAAACTAGCAGGCCCCCATACTGGAATAAATGTGGAAGAAAATCATTTGATATCAAATATCGTTATATAAATCTCTAAAATGAGCCAAAAATTGAAAACCTGTAATCCACAATAAAAGGAGTACATAACGGAAATTTATTACCAGTGATTCTGTCGGAACCCACTTGGTTGAAACGTCCTTTCGTTTCGCTCTCTCCCGGCCTTTTCTATTGTCGGAGCCGAGGTGACAATTTCGAACGCTTGAAATAATTAATAAATGATCAAATTTAGCATAAAGTTTTTCATGCAAACGATTCACAAAAACAGTAGCATAGTTATCTGATAAGTTAGAGAAATGAGAGGTATCGCCGAAGCGTAGAACTTGATTCCCCGTCGTGAGATGTCGTGTTGCTTATAACAGTTTCTTATCTCCCCGGGAATTTCTTTCAATAGATGCACCGTATGAAATTAAATGATTAGAGTTCAATGCCGACATTAATATATAAGAGTCCCAGTGAGCACAAGACGTTGGATATTTGTTGGTTTTTTTGTTGGTACTGTTTGCCACGTTGGGAGATTGTTGGCAGTTGGCGCGCTAATGTTGGCCCTACTTTGGCAAAATATTACTTAAAATGTTGGCAAAATATTGACAAGCATGTAGAAAAAAATGTTGGCAAAGTAGAAAAAGTCCTGGGTAACTGCAGTACAGATGATGGCAAAATGTTGGCCCAGTTGTTGCAGCCAACGTTGGCTCCAATTGTAGGACCAACGTCTTGCCAACTTATGCCCAGCATATGTGCTCATTGGGGTCCATGTTACGGCTCGTGCTCCGCGTTCTTCTCATAACTTGATTGCTCGCTCGCATAGTGGAGAAGGCTAGATCATTCCTCCCGGGCTTTCCTTTAGCTAGCTGGTGAATGACTTACCAGAATTCAGCCTCGTCGGTCCTTTTTTTTGCCCCTCTGATGTCTCCTTCTATTTTGACTATGGCGCTCTCGGAATTCCTTCGTTAATTTCCTATTACTCGCCTTGGCATTCTATCGTGTCTTGCGCCGTGAGGAGCCTCCTTTCATGAATCGATATACCGAGATTGGAATTCAGGTGATATTTATGCACAAAAAAGTAAATTTTGATTCGAAAGAAACTGGATTAATTATACTCTGTCCGCTAGCTCGTTTGATTGGAAGAATCGAATCAGCTTTTCTCTGACCCCCATGTCAATCCCTATCTTTCTATCTGTTAATCCAATAATCCCTTATATCTCTAAAGAGATACAGTCGGATTTATTGCTATTTCATTATAATAGTTTACTCCATAATCAAAGTCTATAAAATTTGAAATCCCAACAATAATAATTAAAAATAATAAATAATAAAAATTGAAAAAACTCCCTACCCCATCCCCGTAATGCAACTAACCCACCCGAAAAAAGTTTCTTATTTGCATCATTTTAATTTAATTACAAATAAGAAAGGTCGAAGTATTAATTCGTTAATTACCATTTGTTTAAAAAGCAACAAGGAAAGATTTTATTTTAAGGAAAAGCGATTTCTGTTCTCTCGTTTGTCACGAGAGTTCTCCGTGTTCTCCGTTTTCGTTTGCGAACTACATTTTCATGTTCGCTCTGGAACACGGAAGTTGCAAGGCTCAGTCAGCCAATGAAATCTAATATCACCATGAGCTTTAGTTCACATCAGGAGCAAACTCTCGCTGGATAGAGCATAGTATTGGCGCTTAGAAGTTTCAATAAGTAGTAAGCCATTTATTTTTTTAATATTTCCTGAACATTTTAGGGTCCTACAGTTCTATGGCTCATAAAGATAATAATTATCTATAAGGGTCGTCCAAATTGAAATATGGACTGCGCATATGTTGCCTGATTTGATCCTCTAACCTAATCTAACCTACAGAGATTCCTAAAACTTTGCAATTCATTTCCTTGTTCGAATGGTAGTTGATGTCATTTGGCCATGGAACATTCTGTGGACTAATGAAAACCTTTTTTGACTCAATGACCAAGTTAACACCCACAGTTGTCGAATTTAGGGCAGCGGAAAACCCTCACGCTATCCATGAACTTGTGTAAATAGGATAGCATCCTGAAAAAAAGCGACAGTATGGTGTGATTTTACAGCCACTCAAAAGTCACTGGGCCGTACTTTTGGAAGAGATAGCACTCTGTCTATTTCCTTCATATCTTCTTACATTATCATTTATAACATTAGACCAACTCGTCACCCTTCTTAAAAATTTGATCCTCACTGTCACTGTACACACATGTTTCTTATCTAACGATTCCTGTGTAACACCCAAATTTATTTTGGGAAGGTAAATGTTGATAGTAACACTCTCATATACTGCTGCCATTTTCCCGCATGCAGATAAACGCTCATTCCTTACATACATCCCTAGAATTGCGACTTTTCATCCCACTCTTCTCGAAATCTAATCATCAAAATGGCCTTCTCTTTCAAACATGCTTCCCAACTTCACAAATTCTTTCGCTTGCTTTAGACAAGGCCCATTCACTTCTATGTATGTTTCAAGTTGTTTGATCCATCCTCCTCTCAGAGAGAGAGAGAGAGAGAGAGAGAGAGAGAGAGAGAGAGAGAAGCGGCATCGGAAATTGGTGGAAGCGGAACAGGAGGAACCAAGCTGAGTTCGGGACGACGGGCTGACGGCGTCGGAGACTGTCGCGGAAGGAAGAAAAATCCGCAGAGCCTCTACAGAGTGGCGACGGACTGTGCAAAAAGATAGCCCAATTCTATAATTTACGAAGCCTGTGATAAAATTATTCGGCGAAGCCCAATTCGGCGAGAAAAATTATTAACGCTACAATTCCCGACGACGAAGAATGAGCTAGTTCTTTCGGACGATATCGCATCTTCTGCCAGGCTCGACAAGCGTGGAATGATTTGTGACTTTATTTCTACCGCTCAACGTTAACTCGCAAACGACTCTGCTTTACGTGCTCATGTTACAAGCCGTTGGAGCCAAGGCTTGTCTCAGTATTTCCAGAATTGGAGGAACTGTGTGAGTACGATAAATTGCTGCGAGGGGTGTTTCCATTATCTCTTCCCGGCTATCTTAGCGGCCATGCTGGTGACTTTCTAGTGGGCCAAACCGTGTCCTGTGTAAGATACTACTGACTTACCTGTTGCGGGCAAAATTGTTAACGTCTCATCGTTTGACCCTACGTATTCGAGTATTGGATAATTTCTCGATCGTTTAGTCATGCATCGAGTTATTTAAAGATACGCATTCGAAGATACCTGCTGTGACTTTATTTATGTTTTGTTGCACTGTTAACCGTTCCTCTTTCGTTCGTCTTGTTTAGTTTCTCCGACGAAAGAGGAAGCCAGTGAGCTTTGTTTATTTTACCGGCTGCGTCCCATCTTTCCTGATTTCGACTTTATTAGCCAGATCAAGTCTTCTACCGATTAGCGACGTAGTGAATTAGTTGCTGCAAGTGAGTGCGCCCGATTGGCAGAGCTTTGTGATACTGTAGCTAAGTGTTCGTCGAAGTTGTGACGGTTCGCCTTCGCATCCTGCGGGGCGAGTGCTTCTGTGAGTCTTTATGTGTGTGTGCAGTGCTGCGTGTTCATCTGCGCTGCGAGCATCTAATTTATTATCAACTAGAAATTCCACCCGTCGCATGACGGGTGTCAACCGTACAGGTTGAAGGGTAAAGAAATGAAAGTGGAGCATCAATGGTGTTCAAAACTTATATTCTGCAACAATATAGGCTACTGTTCATCTGCATATAAAAATAAATTGGGCTTGTGCGAGTCGGACTCGCGCATCGAGGGTTCCGTACTATCATATAATATATTTACCAAAATATGCTAGGTTTTAGGGGGTAGCCGTAGCCCAGTTGTCTCGCCTTGCTCAATGCATTGGTGGAGTTAAGCAACCTTGGGCGCGGCTAGTTGCAGGTTGGGTGACCACCTGGAAATTTCCATCTCCCCCCGTGCTTCGGAGGGTACGTAAAGCCGTCGGTCCCGGCTGCTGTGACCACCTTACAGCAGTCGTCATCATCCCCCAGAAATGGGGGTTGTGCGTAGGGCCGACCCCCCCTGCCACATAAAAATAACAAGGTCTAGAAACAAGCAGTCACCTGAAGGTGGTGCTTGAGGCTAAAAACCGTAAGGTTTATAAAGGCCGAAAACTAACTAACTGCTAGGTTTTGAAGGGTGTGGCACAGTGTTTTCGATTTTATAGACATATTACCTATAATAGCGCTTTGAACAAAAAAGTTTTCAAATATTAAATTAACAGATCACCTGAAAAAAGTTTTTATGTTTGGAGTTGCGCAAGTCCAACTCACACTTGGCCAGTTTTTCATTATTTGTTGTAATACTTTGAACCACAATCATGCCAAGTTTGACGTTTTTATGTATAACCGTTTTTACATTTTTTATTATTTGTTAGACAATCCGCTATTCGCCATACTAACACATACTCTGTGAAAATTTCAACTGGCTACCTATTCCCGTCAAAAGATACTGTCCTTAAGAGTATTATCTTATCACACAACAATCCCTGGCTTTGGCGTGACTACCGAGAGAGAAGGCCTCCACAATGAAACTGAATACATTGTTATATCATCATAGATAGTGCAAATTCAGGGCTTATTATTGGTAGAAATACGAATAACAATGCACTATCTATGTGATGCAACAATGTATTCAGTTTCATTGCGGAGGCCTTCTCTCTTGGTGGTCACGGCTTTGGACAGACCAAGAGAATTATTATTTTTTCCCCGTTTATTTATTTAATTAAATAACAATGACGGAGTATTGTCTTGCCACAACAATCCCTGGCTTCGGACGGATTGTGATAACTTTCTTTGTTGGCTTCGGACGGACGGATCGACGGATAAGAGAATTAGGGCCATATCACTAACAATATCAGTTGATTATTGCTGAAGGAAGACTTGAGTTCGTAAAGTTGTTAGTGATATGGCCATTGGTATATTAGATACTATGTCGAGGGTGTGGATAGTAGTAATCATGCGTAATTAGTAGTGTTTACGTCGAAAGGACTCAAGTGTTCAACAAGGTGTCCTTCTTGGTCAACGCACATTTGAAGGCGCTGAATCCAATCGCCATGCACTCGCAGAAGGATTTCCGCAGAAATGCTGGCAGACGCTTCTTCAATGCGTTGCTGGAGAAGGTGTCTGTTTCTGATTTTCTCTGCATATACGAGTTGCTTTAAATGACCCCACAGATAAAAGTCAAGTGGTGTGAGATCAGGCGATCTGGATGGCCATTCTACCGCACCACGTCGGCCAATCCAATGACATAATAAAAGTTTGCATCATCACTGAACAAGATACCTTGTGCAAAACTGCATACTTCTGTCTGGGTCATTCTCTGCTAGGTGCTGGAGTATCTGAATCTTGTATGGATGCCATTGATGAGCTTGAAGGATTCACACGAATGATGACTGGCTGATTCCACATTCTGCTGACGAACGTCGTTTGCTGCGTTGTGGGCTCTTGACGAAGGACGCCAAAATCATTGTTGAGGTTGTCTCGTCAGTAGCACTTATTGGACGGCCACTCCGTACCTTGTCAAACACAGTCCCAGTTTCTCGGAAGTTCTTAATTAAGCACCTGGCAGTGTTGTGTGAAATTGGAGGTCTTTCTGGGTGCCGGTTGTATAAAATTTGCAGCTATTATACGGAAACTTCGTTCTCCAGACATCAAAATGACCTCAATTCTCTCCTCCGTGGTCAAAGCCATCCTCAGTTACCTGCTACAAAATGAAACAAAATGTTTTATAACTTTTGAACCATAACTTCTACTTCAAATCGGTTTACAGGAATGAAATTGTCAGAAAATGCTGATGTTATTTGATATATCACACGACCCCCTTTCCGTTTAAAAACATTGACTTAGATTCAAGATGACCGATTTCAAGATGGCGGCCATGTTCGGTACATACCGTAAAAGATAGACCACCTCACTCATACCTTATTGGAATATTCAGATTTCCCAATTCCTGCAAGGTTTTCGAAAAAACAGGGTCTACTGCGACTTCTGACTCACTCTGCGTCTGGTGGACTAGACGCCAAATGGTTCACTACTAGCTGCTATCAACTGGCCAAACCATCACTGGGGATCTGTACTCCCAGCAGTTGGAACGTGTGCAACAGACATTGCAGCAGAAGGAACCAGCATTGGTGAATCGCGAAGGGGTACTCTTTCTTCGCGACAACGTCTGGCCACATGTGGTGTAGGTGGCCAGGGAAACCATAGAGCAGCTTGGCTGAGAAATTTTGTGTCATCTACCTTACTCACCATATCTTGCTCCAACAGATTATCACATTTTTCATTCTCTGGACAACCATCTTTGTGGAAAATCCTACACGAATGATACAAACCTGCGAAAGGCACTCACGGACTTCTTTGAGTCCAAGATGACAAGTTTTACAGCCAGGGGTTTGATCAACTGGAGATACGTTGGCAGTAGGTACTAGATGCCAATGGGGATAACTTTGGAGACTAGCGATACGCTACTTTTTGTGTACATCATTTTGTTTTCAGGAATTAAAAACGGCAAGAACTTTTGTGGTTACTTAGTATTAACAATTTTTAAATTTGATTTTTGAGGGGTTTTTTATGTAAACCAAATTTAATAATTAACATGATGAATTTATCCTAGGTAGAAAAACGGTTTTTTTCATGCTAATACAGTTACACAATCACAATTAATGATAATTCTTTTTATTTTTTATTGATTTTTTTGAATAAAATTAACTTCTTATAATGTTTTGATTTTGGCCCATTTATATCTAAAATGTAAGTTTTCCTAAGATTCCTACATTAAAAATTTTAAAATTTAAAGTTATTAAAGCTTGTTGAATTCATTTATTGTTTTTTAAAAAACGTTTACGAATATCATGTTCATACTACAGGGTGATTCAAAAGTTACTACGCAGCGGCTGGTCGGAGGTGGCATCCACTCACAACACATGCTGGAAATGCCCGCCACCGGCCTCACGTCATTGGTTAGCACGCAATTGATTGCTGTGAAACACTCTGCTCAATATGGTTGGCGAGATTTGCTGAACTTCAATGGTGATTTCCTCCTTCAGCTCAGGCAAAATGTGCATACACTTTACCTTTCAAGGCATCCCAAAGGAAAAAATCGAGAGGTGTGAGGTCCGGCGAACGTGCAGGCCAGATCAACGCCTCCTATAAAGAAAGCCTCAGCACTGAAACGTCATACATTGTTACATCATCATAGGTCGACCAAATTTAGAGCTTATTGGTAGAAATGCGGTTAACAAAGGACGAAGTATGATGATGTAACAATGTATGACGTTTCAGTGCTGAGGCTTTCTTTATAGGAGGCGTTGGCCAGATGCCACGCGATCATCAAAGACGTTCTGCAGAAAGTGCATTGACGTGCGGGCTGTATGGACAATTGTCCAATCCTGCTGAAACCAGGCACCCCGAACCTCCACTGTGTATTTGCCAACGTTCCAGAACACATTCTCTACTAAGAACACAAGGTGTTCCGTTGTCAGCACCAATTTGCTACTACTGCCCTCTGTACACGTTTTTCCCCACAGTAACTTTTGAATCACCCTGTACAATTCATGATCATGATCATTTTACACAAGTTCAAGGTGTATCAAACTTTATCGACAAAACCATGTTTTCACACAAAATCCTAATTACGATCAGAGGTACAATTTTTTACCGCCAGATTGAGATAGTGGCACTTTTAGCGATAGGCACTTTACTGCCGACCCAGTCTTCTGTAATTATCAAAAATAACCTTGTTTCTTTCTTGTTTCAGTTCATAACTGATGTTCTTGAACAAATAGAGCTCCTTCCACACTAATTACTCATGACATGATGATGCAATTAATTTGTATAACTCGAAAATATTTAGCGAAGCGACGTTTTTCCGCCATTACGGCTTTTCATGAGAGGGAAGCAATGGCACAATGGGCATGCGTGACCAATGTCGTGTTAGGCCTCTTACGCACGGGCGACTGGTTGCTAGCATTGCTAGAATAGTTATGTCTTGATGTTGCTGGTAAACTGGTTGCTAGCAACCAATCGCCAGTGCGTAGAGGCCTTAGAGAACTAACACGAACACGGACACGAACACGAACACCAAAAAAGCCCGCTCTCCATTGCTAGGTGATTTGCAACACGGTCCGTGCAGGAAGTGACGTCAGATTTTAGCAACCGAGGCCAACGAGATAACAAGGCTGGAAGCGGAAAAGTCACCTCACCAACGGAGTGCTAGCAACGATCCAACCTTCATTGTCTCCATCTTGGATATTAACAATCAGTGTTTTTCTGTTCGTTGGAAACAATGAAGATTGAATTGCTGTCAGCACCCTGATGGTCAGATGATTTTTTTCGCTTCCAGGCCTTGTTATCATGTTGGCCTCGTTAGCAACACAACATGCTTAACACGACTAGCACGGAATTTTTGAATGTAGCTAGTACATCAAATCGCAAAATAGTTCAGTTTTGTATCTTCTTTATATGGATTTTTTTTTATAAAACAGTTGAAACCGTGCTGCATTGGTGGCAAGTGCAATAACCACTCGATAAGCAGTTTCTCGCCGTTCCTTCCTCAGCATTTTGGGTACATTTTAGAGTGCGTTTATTTATTGATAGCGACGAGAGTGGCTACAGAGGGTTGTTAGGGTTCTGTGGTAACAAGTTACAGAGTATCAGAGAAAGTAGAAGACCACTTTCGCCAACATCCAGTGTGTTCATTCAGGTAGCCGGGCATCGCTGCTATTGCCCTGCATCGCAGATTCCACTACAGGAGGCTGGAACGCAGAACACCAAGATCAAATCGTAACCACTCCTTTTGACAAGCTCTTCAAAGACCGGCCATTGTTCGCGGTCGTCTCTTTTCGAAGGCCCGTTTGAGTAGGTTAAAGCCACAAATTTCATAGGTGATGCGCACAGGCGACTTCACGGATATGTCGCTGAATGGAATGGAGTAGACTCCGGTATCTTCTTGCATGCGTTAGAGCAACAGGCGAGTAGACGCGGCGGTGTGACTTGCCATCTTGTCTTAGTGCAGCCATACATTGTATCGTACAAACGGGGAATGTCACGGGTAAATATGGGAGTTAGAACGTTTGTCTGATTATTATAATACATGGCCTTGACTTGGGCCTTTGATTTAACTCTGTATAAAGTTTCAATTTTCCTTAATTTTTGAAATTAAAAATCTCCGTCACCTATGGCTCATTGCTCGCAAAAAGAGTTCGCAAACGAATCGAAACGTTCCAATTATTCTTAATAAAATAATCATAAGTATATAAGTGGCATTGCGCATATTTAAAAGCAAACTTCAAGTGAAATTTGAAGAAAATTAAAACAGATGGCCCAGGTGGGGATCGAACCCACGACCTTAGCGTTATTAGCACCACGCTCTGACCGACTGAGCTACCAGGCCTCCATTAATATTTAAGTGGAAATTTTACTCATTAACAAATTTTTATTTTCGATAAGATTGATTCATAATCATAATTATAATTTTTAAATAAAGAATTTGTCACCAAACGATCGGAAAATGAAGAAAACAAATTTAGTTTTATATTTATTATATGCTGAAAAGCATATATTGGTTTCGCTCTGTTTGTGTGTCTGTCCGTCTGTCCGTCTGTATGTCCGACGATTACTCGAGAACGCTTTAACGTTTTCAAATTCTGTTTTCGCTCTTCGATAGAGACACTTCCTGGGCTCACCTGATTAGTTTGTGATTGAAATCGGTCTAACGGACAAATGACTATTGAAACGCAACCCCTTCCCCCCATTAAATTTTTTTTTTGGAAATATAAGGCATGTAATGTCATTCGAACGGGAATGACGAGCACAAGTCGAATATGACATTCTTTTCGATTTTCGAAATGTTTCGTCCGAGAAAATGAACCCCAAAAAGTACTTCAATGACCCCTTATTACGAGCTTTAGCTAAAGCTATATATAAGATTAGAAGCTTAATCAGTACCTTTATGTGCCCAGCCGGCCATCGTTTGCACGAAAACGTTGAAATGGAAAACTTACCTGCGATATATCAACTTTTGATGAGCCCTTGTGGACCCCTTCAAGCACATGCACTAATGTTAAGAATGTGAACATAGGGCATGTAATATATCAATCGATTCGTACCGACGAGTCATAAGTGAATTGTGCTGTTAGGCCTATTGTATAATGTGATTAATTAATGTTAAGGCGATTGTTAAAAATGGCTCATTAATGTTAGGCCTACAGTTAAAAATGACTAAATAATGTTAGGCCTATAGTTAAAATGACTATGTAATGTTAGGCCTATTGTTAGAAATGTCTAATTAATGTTAGGCCTATACTTAAAAATGGCTAATTAATGTTAGGCCTTAGGTTAAAATGGCTATATAATGTTAGTCATACTGCTAAAATGACTATATAATGTTAAGCCTATTGTTAACAATGGCTAATTAATGTTAGGCCTATTCTTAAAATGGCTCATTAATTTTAAGCCTATAGTTAAAATGACTATATAATGTTAGGCCTGTAGTTAAAAATGGCTAATTAATGTTAGGCCTATAGTTAAAATGACTATATAATATTAGGCCTATTGTTAAAAATGGCTAATTAAAGTTACTCCTAGATTTAAAATGATATGAGTGTGGTTAGAATCAAAGGCCTTTCCACTGTTTATTTAAAAGTGAAATATTGAAATTTAAAATCACATCTGCGTCACAGGTAAAGTTTCTTGGAATGCTTAAAAGATTTTTCCAAACAATGCTTTGCAACAATGATTAAGAAGGAATGAATGGTAATTTTGATTGAGAAGAGGTGAATAGCTCTAGCAATGGAAAGTTCATAGGCGAAGTAGTTTAAAACATTTGGACCTGCGAGCATTTCATTTCTCATTTCGCGCGTGTTTGGAAAGATTCGTGTGAACGCTGCAATCGAATACGTAAATTGACATGCTATTTTCGCCATTATGTATATAAAATATGACTGTAATATTAAACAACAAATATTTATATTCTTCTTTTCAGCATATTTGAAAATCGTTTTACGAGTTATATTCTTGTTTAAATCAGGTGATGCGTCTGGCGATTTGACCGCTATGTCGCTGAATTGAATGGAGCGGATTCTGGAATCTTCTTGTATGCGTTCCAGGAACAAGCGGGGGATTCGATGCCTTGTCTTGGTGCAGCCATACCTTGTTTATCTCTGTATCGTATAAACTGGGGGTCTCAAAGGTAAATATTGGGGTTAGAACGTTAGACAGATAGTACATGGCGTTGACTTTGGCCTTTGACTAAACTCTGTGTAAAGTTAATTTGCCGTCAGCTATATCCCGTCACTATCAAGAAATCTTCTGAAAGTGTTTCCTTGCACTCTGAAGTCCTTAAAACCCTTTGAGCGGTTTATAAAAATGGCTCGGAAATACAGGGTGATTATATTAAAGTTACGATTTCAAAAATCGATAATTTGAAAACTCCTCAGAATGACCTGATATTTTAGCAGGACAATTGTGGGGCAATGGAATTTTGATTGGCGAAGGAAAAAAAAATAGTTCCTAAATCTGCCGATAGATGGCGCTGGTAGGGTAAC
>JAHWFO010025184.1:1242623-1256801 GCA_023313115.1 Rhysida immarginata
TTTTAATGGAAGATTTGCATGAGAGTCAAATTATTAGTATAATTGCTGAAACTTTCTTCAAAATTCGATTGTTTACTTATGGTAAGAAATATTCAATGGCTGCAAATGGAAATGCAACCTCTATTCGCCAAAAATTACACAAATTAATTTTATTTAATCATGTATAAAACTTAACAGATTGGATATGTTCAAGATAACATATTAATCATTAAATACTTTACTTTTCTTTGATAATTTTCCCTTAATTTTTAAATAAATATTTCATATAATCTAAAATAAAATTTGTCTCTTTAAATATTTTAATTACTGATTATAATTTTCGCATTTTTACAAGAATAAATTGAATAATCATCGAAGAAGTTATCCCGTTTACAACGTTAGCATATAGAAACCAGCGATCTTTTGCCCTTCCCCCTTGGAAAAAGTAGTCGATTATTTGGCTTCACTCAACTCTCATAGAGTGGTGCATCCAGTTAGTTAATATAGATCGATGCACACATGTCCCTACCTTCTGTGCAGTGACCCGTTGTGTTGGAGGGTTATATCCGGTTACGAGAGCCCGAAATTTCCGGACGACATCCGGAGTATACTTGATATCTGTTTTTTGTAAACTATGAAGCCTCGCTTTTTGCATGTTATCATAATTTCGGAATACCTGTCAATTTTCGGTGGCTTAACTCAATGTTTTAGCTCGCTGTTCTAATACTAACTATTTTAATGCCTGCCCTATTAATACTCCACGTGACACCTCACGTGAAATGAAAGCGCGTGCCACATTTAATTGTTACCATAGATCCCTAACAACTTCTGTATAACTAAGAATCACGATGCCATGAAAGCAGACCGACGATATACGAACGACTTCGTGAGAATGACTGCTTTAAAGCAGGCGATTGACAACTGCGAAATATTCCTTCTGATGTTCGGAGTAACAAAATGTGAAATTGTATTTTCAATAAATTAAATTTTCGAGATGATCCCAAACATAATTACGAGAGTTTTTCAAGAATTTTTGCCTCCTGGTCCGTAACTTTTTTATTTGTTAACCGATTTTCAAAATTCTTTTTGTAACTGATACTTACATTTGTACTCTATGTAATGCATTTTTCACTTTTCGACATTGTCCCCATCCCTTTCCACACATTGCGCCAACGCCTGACAAATCGGGTGAACCCGTCGGAGTGGAATTCCGAGGTTGTTGTCGACACAAGGATTGAATGGCAGCTTTGGACTCTTTTCTGCAGCACGATAACGCACACGATCGCCACACATCAGAGGCGTTGCAGCGTCTATAGTTCAAAGATGAAAAACGGCAGTTCAAAAATGAAAGATTTTTGCACGTTACGCCTTTCACCACTTCCCAAAGGAGAAAGAGCACCATTGGGAAGAACATTGAATATCTTTATTATAGAAAAAGAAAGATGTAAGTCCCTGTAGCGCAGTGGATAGCGCGCTGGACTTCTAATCCAGAGGTCCCGGGTTCGAATCCCGGTAGGGATGTTGATTTTTTATTTTTTAATATAAAATATTAATGAAAAACAGAATTTTAAAAAGTGAGTTAATTTCGAATCTGCAGTCCGACACACTGAATCATGATAATGTTTTTGGGTTCAACAAATAAATAAATTCTTATACAGTTACATAAAACTTTTATTTATTTGTCAATGGACGAGTCTACAGAATCATGTACATCGGCCATGCTGAATAAGGGATTATAATAACTGAAGTATGAAATAGAAGCAAGGGTATCGATTCTATGGATATGTCGAGTAATCGGAGCGTCTATGCTTAAGATGCGTCTCCTTACTGGCGTCCGTGCTCACAATTGCATGTGGGACCACAAATAAGCGCACGTGCAAGCTTTTCGCAATATCTAAAATCACAACACGAGTGGATTTTGTATGCTGCAAAATTAAAATTATTACATCACCCGTAATGCTTTTTTGGGTCGGAACATTATTCTTAACTGTAGAGGAAGGAATCTGTAGAAAAATAAATTTGCTTAAGCACTTCGAAGCATATCTTTATTTATAAAAATTCAGGTTCAGGGTGCGTCTGTAAGTATTCTAAAAACTTTTGAACCACTTATCCGATTGAGCTCATATTCTCACCATATGTTCGTTAGGTCCAGAGTAAGGTTTACATGTCCCCAAAGTGAGGGGGAAGGGGTAAAAATCATATATCTTGGTTTATGTTTGTTTGTTTACTCAAGAGATGGCGCCAGGGTTTGTTTATCTTTTTTTTTTAGAACTTTCCCTTGAAACCGAAACTGGAGTAGCTATGCAGAAGCAGGGCAGCAAAAAAGCTTCCGTTTTCCTCCGGATATGTGGTAGTGGGCGAGGTCAAAAACTCTCACTGGTGAGAACAGTTAGGGTTTGGTCGGTCAGAAATCCCGATGTGAAAACTGTGACGTCATTTTAACGCGGTCAAAAACGCTAGTTAGTGCTGCTATGCCTAACCGGTTAGTCTAACGTCCTCCCCGAGAAAAAGACGGTTCTCTCACTGGTGAGGGTTTTTGACGACAGCCACTGTTTGCACATTTCAAGGCAGGAAACGGAAGTTTTTTGCTGTCCTGCTTCTGCGCAGTTACCAGTTTCGGTTTCAAGGGTAAGGTCTATATAAAAATTCAGGGTGCGTCTGTAAATGTTTTAAAACTTATGAATCACTTATTCTTTTGAGCTCATATTTACACCAGATGTTCATTAGGTTTAGGGTAAGGTTTTAATGTGCCGAGTGTCAGATTGGCCCAAAGGGGAAAGGGTAAAAATAATATTTTGCTTGATCTGTCTGTCTCAATGAAGTATATTAAAGACAGACTCCGACCTTGCCCAATAGTAAACAAACCGCCATTTTGAAAAAAAGCAGACGAGCACTTCCGCGAGCAACAGTGCCGCACTTCTGTTGTGAGCTTCTCAGCTCTAGACTAGCCTGCTCCTGCCTCTATGTAGTACATAGTGCCGCACAATTTTATCGTTACAAAAGGAGACAAGGAATCTACACTTCAGAGCACTCGATAATGCATTTTATATTTTTATATTTTGGTTTCTGAAAATTTTTAGGCAAATTCCTTTGGCAGGTATAGGCAACTTAATGAATGACCGTTATATACGATACAGAACATCTAGCCATTTATGTCTTACTTTTTGTGGTGAAATTTGGATGAGGAATTATCTTCCTCAGTCTTCCTTCAATTATCCAAGCCTTTATGGAGCTTAGGCTTGTGGAGCTAAAAAAGAGAAAAAAATCTTCTCTCTTAAGTTTAAAATGGATAATAGAAATTATTCTAAGATGGAATGAATATTTTTATTACATAGAAAATATCATATCATTAGAATAAAATCTTCTCTCTCTTTTTTTTTATTTTTTTTATTTTTTTTATTTTTTTATTTTTCCTCTTCAGAGGGAAAAAAATCTTTTTTAAAAGCTTTTATTAACTTTGCTGTGTTAGTTTGTTTAGGTCAAATCTTGTAATCAATATTAAACCAACTTTCCGACAAGCTAGGGAGCTGCAATTTGACACACTTATGCAGAATCGATGACAATTTATGATAAAGAAAAAAATTTTCAAATCGGTTCATTGGTTCGTGTTCTAATGGTACTAACTCATTACTACGAATTGATTGTTGTAACAATTGGACATTTCGTTATGGCGAGAGTAAATGTATCTATTGTTTATTGTTGCAAAATTAAGCTGTATTGTTGCCACTAAATAAAACATTATAAAAGCTTGGTTTGATAAAACCTTTTTCCTCTTAACTTGTTCTCAAGCGCTCTTTCTTTCAAGGAAGGGGGTGCTCTGATTGTGAGGCCAAATAAAAAAAAAATTCTCTTATCCGCCCGTCGGTCCGTCCGAGGCCAACAAAGAAAGTTACAACAATCCGTCCGAATCCAGGGACTGTTGTGGTTTAAGATAATACTCACTCATTGTTATTAATTAAATAAATAAACTAAAAAAAATAATAATTCTCTTGGTCAGTCCAAAGCCAGGGATTGTTGTGATAAGATAATACTCAGCCATTGTTGTGAATTAAATAAATAAACTGAAAAATGTTTTATGCAGATAAACAGTATATTGTTGCAGAATATTAAGTTTTGAAAACCATTGATGCTCCAATTTTCGTTTCTTTACCCTTCAACCTGTACAGTTGATACCCGTCATGTTACAGATGGAATTCTAGTAAATAAATAATTTGCACCCAGTTATTTTGATCTACGGCATTGGTTCATGCATGTTGGCGTTGTGAATCTCGTGAAAATCGAAAGAACCGAATCTCAGACAGAAAATTTGTATTAGAACAGTTTGTGCAATATTTGTTAACCAAGGAAGTAAAACAAATTGATCCTATCGTCTTCCGTTTCATAAAGAGGTAGAAAATACAGAAAAGAATCGGCTGATTAATTTTCCCATGCCGTATTTTTCCCATTAATTTTTCTAATGCACTGTTGCACAACTATTTGGCATTTATTAAATTTAAATCATTCTCGAATTCTTTCGGACGCTATGCTGATGCTGAGTATCTGGTAAAACCGGAAGTCTTTTTGCTGACCGACCCGTCTCCCTCTTGTGGCGATTTTTTCGTCAGGCAAGGTCTATTGTTAATAACGGCAAAAAGTGAAGCAAATTGAGCCATGACAGTTCTGGGCAGGAGTGAGCCGTGGAGTAATTAGCTGTCTGGCTGCTTTGTTTTTGAAGATTTTGGGCCCGAGGAAAAATTAATTCAAAACCATTCCTCAAAGTTGTCCTGCGTACAATTGTACAAACAGACACGAAAAAGGATAAGGCATCCTTTTCCACAAGCATAAATCAAAACACACAACTAAAATGAAAATACATAACTGAAAGACGATCGAAACGAAATTTAAATTGAAACCATGATCGAAAAATTGTTTATAAAATATAATAAAATACTTCAGATACAAAGTAAACGAAAAGATAAACTTATCAGTCCGTGATCGGCGTGTGAAAGAATTATTAATCAGCTACTCTCATGTTTAGCCATGTCTTTTGCATCATCTTCACTCACTTTCAGCTTCCCAATTTGCTTCAAGTAACAACAGTTGCTTCGGAGTATATCTTTAATATATGTCATTGCTCGGACCAACAATGTATGTCATATTCTACATGCAAGGCAAAGTTTCTGCAACAATAGTTCATAAAAAAAATCACTTTGACTGTGGCATTGTCTTTAGATAGTAGATGGTCATCCAACTCCACTAAAAATGAAGCTAGAGTTTCTAAATAGCGAAAAATAGCAAAGAAAATTCCACGGCCTGGATTAGAACCAGGGACCTCTGGGTATACGCCCCAACGATCTAACCACTAAGCTACCGCAAACATGGAAGCTGACGCTATCAAACATGCCCTATGAGCATAGGTTAAAGCTGGCTCCTTGTTCGCAAGCCAAGACTATCTTTACTATTAAGTGGCGAATATTATTCAAAAGTAATATTATTTAAGCAGGCTGAAAGCAGAGAAGGAAGTTCGCCTAGCTCCCCGCTTCGTTCCCGCTGAATGTGAAACGGCTCTGCATTTTAACTCGCGCGGCTTTGTGACGCCTAAAAAACACCTGGATTCGAGAAAACGCTTCACTCCGCGAAGTCGCTGAATGGTTTGGTTTGTTTTGGTCTTAACGTCCTTTTCAACTGCCATGGTCATTTCAGGACGGCGTTATAGGGCCGCAAATTTTGCCTCGCAAAGGTTTTTTAATGCGCAGCCGGCAAACGACTACACGGGACCAACGGCTTTACTTCCCTTCCGAAGGAAGTGCGTGATCTCAGGATTTTCCCCCTGAAAAAACCCTCGTCGTCCTCGGCCGAGATCGAACCCACGTCCTCGGGCATCAGAGGCGATCACGCAGCCACTGAGCCACCGAGGCCGATAGCCGCTGAATGTGAACCGCCCTTAAGGAATCTCTCTCCTTGTGGTACCGAAGCAAATGCACCAAAGAGTATGCCATGCGGTTTTTCATGTGAGCTAGGGATCCATCTTGCTGATCCTTTCCGAAACTTAAGACTTTTGTGGATGATGTGGTGTGTAGTTCCGTATGAAATGTCCAATTCCAGTGCCACTGCTTGGATCGTTACCCGCCGGTTTGTTTTTGATTTAACGAACTAATTGAGCTAGGTAAGAGAGCGAAGTATAATGGCGTTATCTAATACCACACTTATATGAGCTATTACTACAATAATATTTTTTGTAATTAAGATTTTAAAGAAAAATTGTTGCTCAGACTAGTCAGGTAAGTTTTCTGTGACGTCACATGCTATAAGCAACACCTCCTAGAAAGAAAGACAATCGACAATCGAACAGTGAAGTGTACATTTCTTCAGATGGGACGAAAGCAGCGCTTTCACAAGCTCATCGAACCAGAATAAATTCCAAACAAAATACACTGAGGTAGTCAAGAAGCCTAACCAACCCAAGCGGTCTTCCATATTATACAAAAAAGAAAATAAGATTGACGACTGTCAGTAACAAAATACAAACGAAAAGAAAATGCAAGGTGAAAGAAGATTTTCACATCTTCCAGTAGTCCGGGAAAGAGACGTTGCTGATGTCTTCAAAGTTGATGGCAAGAATGTGCCTTGGTTTTCGATACTTCATATGCCACTTCATATCTATTTAGTTCTTCAGTATTCCGGTCACTAGGTCTTTGTCATGAATCTTCATCTTCTGCACCATAATCAAAAGGATGTCCTGTATAAACTTTCCGATGTGGAACCATGTTTAAATCTGAATGGATGGATTGGTTTTTCACAGTTCTTCTGTCAAGCTGGGCAATGGTTCTCAGAGTTACATTCTGGAATGACTGTAGCTTGCTCCATCTGCTTCTATAGATAGTCGCCCACGCAGGCATGCCATAGAGGAGTAAGGTCCGAATAATCGACTTGTAAAGAAGTAGCTTGTTGTCGATGCTGAGGGTGCTGTTGCGGCCCAGGAGACCTATGAGAATGTACTTAGCCCTCTTCGCTTTGCTCAGAGCGTAGGTCACGTGACGATTCCACGAGAGTCTTGAGTCGATGATAACGCCAAGATATTTGTAGTTGTCTACCCAGTCCAGTTTCTTATTGAATAGAACAAGAGAATCTGGGGGACGCCTTACACTTTCCGACATTAAGATTCAGCTCCCAGCAGTTAAACCAGTCTTCGAACATCTTCAAGGCGTGCTGTAGACGAGTGATAACGTGAGCCGGCTTGTGGCCCATGTCATAATGGCAGTATCGTCAGCATAGAAATATAGATTACAACTGAAAAGTCATACATCGTCATAAGTCGACCAAATTTAAGGCTTCATTGGTAGAAATACGGTTAACAATGGTTGACGTTTCAGTTGTTTGGATTTCTTTCTAGGAGGTGGTGCTTCAAGTCGGCGCCAACAATGCTTAACTGTGCAACAATAAAGCAAGATTCTGAATTGTTCTTTCTGTTTCCGTAACGCTTTTTTGGGCCTGATTTTGTATCACGCATTTTCCAGAATGACATCCAGCCATAAATCATTATCATGTTAAAAGAAGCAAAGAAAAACGTGCTTGCCAGAAGTTTGGAAAAGTTCTGATAAAAAGAAGACGAAGGGGAAAAGACTGCTCAAAGCATCCACTGTTTTTGGTTTTCGTTTGTTGTAAACAATCAGGGGGAAAAGTTAAAAAGCGCCATAGTAGCTTCTGTGGGAAAATTGAGAGACTCTATAACACAATAATAGAAGTCTTCCATTATAACGGGTCTGGAGTAATAAAGGAGGTCATGCCACAATTTTTGTATCTATTTAAAAGGAATGCAATGCTGAAATAATAAACATCTTTCCCCTAAACTAATATAGTGAAAGAAGAAACTTGCAGAAATAATGAAGTGGGGGGGGGGGGGGCTAAACCATATTTTGAGAGGGGGAAAAAAACTAAAAAAAACTTGCAGTTCATAATGATATTAATGCATAAAACTTTTCATTTGATACATAAGAAAACGTATTACAAAAAATGTCCATACAATGGGGAAAAAAATAAAATTTTTAAGATTTTCAGGACTGAAAGGAAAAAACAAAACTCATGAATGAAAAAAGGAGGAAAATATTTCAAGACGAGAAAAAATATAATCAATTATTTAAATGCTTTTAAAATTAAAAATGAGAAGAGTTTCACTTTGTTGAATCTGTGAAGAAAAATGTTTGCGAAGATAATTAATATTAAAAATCAGTACTGAGTCAGAATTGAAAACGAAATATTCCGAACTGCTCTCCAAATCCCTCATTTTAGGGGTTTACGTTTATCGAATATGTTATGTTCCATGTTATTTTTCCTGGTGCGAGTTTATAAAAAGAAACTTGTCAATACTTTTAAGCATGCTACAACTTTTGTAAATATTTATAACGAAGCCAATGCTGAAATAGATAAAGTTATTTTTCTCTTAAAATATTTTTGGTACAAGAACTTTGTTCAAGCTTTCACTAATTTTAAATTCTAGAAACAAAGGCTCTTCTCGTCTTTAATATTAAAAATATTAAATAATTGAAAATTTTTTTTGTTGGTCTTGAAGTATTTTTTTCCTTCCTTTTCAGTATGAATTTTGTTTATCGAAAATGAGTCTTATTTTTTCCTTCAGTCCTGAAAGCTAGAATATTTTTTTAAATCAGTTGATTTAGCTGATATTATTTTATTACAATTTTGTGGAAATTTTTATAATGTGCTTTCTTAAGTATCAAATGAATTATTTGTGCTTTAAGATTATTATGAACCAAGAGCTTTCGGATTTCTTTTCTCATAAAAATTGCCTATTTTCCTCTTTCATTAAACACATTATAGGTTTGGAGCCAAGTAAAATTATGGTAAAATTTAATTTTTAAAGAACTTATTATTTGAAGACAGTTAGAAAATTTTCAAAATTTAACATATTTTGAGAATCCAATACATTTTAGTAAAGTTACAATAGCCTTTAAAAATAAGAATAAACCGAGAAATTTTAAAACGACAAGAGAAAAGTTTTACTTGCAATATAATTCAAGTTCGTTTCCCTGTTTTCCTTTTTTCATTAAAATATGTTTTTGTCTTTTTATTAATAATTGTTAGCCAAATGCATTTTTTAAAAATGAAACAGTTACCTGTGAAAAAAATTTGCGAACTTACCTTGCAAAAATATCTCTGGGTCGCTTTGGTTTGGGATTTTCTAGCGCATTTTAAATTCCACTCTCATTTTGCTATATTTCCTTCTTAATTTTCCTGCCAATAACTTTGGTGGGACCCATATTTTCCAATTCTTTTATAAATTTAATAAATAAAATATTTATATTATTCATATAGATAAAACATTAAAAATTAAATTTGCTCCAGATTTTTTTTTTCTGGTTCGTGGAATCCTTGGAACTTTTAAATGTGAGACCAAAAAGTTTAAGAAACACTGACCTATCAGTTACAATTTGTTTTAATGTTACAATTTTTCTTTAAATAAAATATTAGTTTGTGTGTAATTTGTTTAAGTTCATTTACTTAGGCTTCACAGGGTGTCTAGCAAAACGATTTCTTAAAATTCCCTGACTTTTCCCTGATTTTTCCAGGTTGATCACGTTATTTTCCCTGACCATAAGCAGCAAAAAAAATCTATCTTGACAGAATATTATTGATATTTTTCAAATTTTTCGTCCCTAGTTCGCATTTTTTTGCTGATTTTGTAAAATTCTCTGATTTTTTGTAAAATTCCCTGACTGAAAATGGCCGACGAGAAATTAATTCTGCGCGTGAGTTCCCCGATGACGTTGCAGAAGCTGTGTATGGGACGCTCGCATGGCGCTGCGATTCAAAGCCAACACGAAGAAGTAGGAAGTACGTTTACCGACCACTTTCGAAGAAAATCACTTCGTTTGAATCCCTAGTTCCATCATCGAGGAGATCCTGCCTCGAGTGGCCTCCCGTGCCCTCTGGTACCTGAGCAATTCTGGCAGCTTCAGCTGGACACCCTAACCCTTCAGGGTGTTGTTGGTGAAGGGTTAGGGTCATAATCCCGACAGCCACAATCCCGACACCCAGAATCCCGACAGCCACAATCCCGACAAGCCAAAATCCCGACAAGCCACGTATTCCCGACAGGTTACAATCTATTATCCCGATAAAGCAGAATCCCATTTATTTCTATTATGTTTTATGGAAGTGCTGTTATATACGGAGTGCTTCTATTCTAAAAAATGAAACAGAGCTCTATCTTCTTTCGTTTCTCATCATTTCCGATCGAATGCTACATGTTGCCATAATTCTAAAGACCAAATGATTGCCACCCCCACAACTCCGACCCTATTGGGACAATTTGGCCCAAACTTTACAGTAATGTTGATCTCGCTTAGAGGAATCTGCGTACCGAATTTCACTCCTTTATATACATAAATACGCATAGACCTTTTGGTCCCCTCTAATTTCCGCCCCCGTTGAAAATTCTATTTCTATGATTTTGATTTGAATGAGTTCTCAATTTTTTTTAATGATTTCCAAAAACAGAACATGCTAATTTAGTTTGCAGAAAAACGCAGTAAAAGATTGATTAGAAATTGCCTTTAGTCATTCCCTCCGTTATTGTTCTAATATAAGTATATTACGTCTCAGGAAACAATATAAATAAATTCATTTTTTCTGCAAATTTCTGCTTTCACCATTTTGCTCGAAAATAAAAACATACAAGAGTCATTGTTTGTAAAAAATCTACGAAACTGAAAAACAATGACAAAAAAAAATAAAAATAACCCAAACTAAAATCATGCTCAGACACGCCGTTTTTCCCAAGCCGCAGCGCGCACAACATTCCACGCGACGTCAAGAACACAAAAATAGAACCGGGGTATTATTTAAATGATGGCTATTGAAATGAATGCTTTTGAAAATTTCTTCATTTTAATTTAAAATTAATTTCTCTAAAAAGGCTTAGCCCTGCCATAAAAAAATACATCTATGCATAGAAAATTGTCTGGGGGGGGGGGGGGGGGATAGTAAATAACTCCAAAACGGCTCATCACAGCCAAACAAGTCATTTACAAAAAAATTCGCCTCAATGAGAGAATGAGAGGAGTCCATGCATGTCGAGTTTATTCAGTTCGGATTGCTGGTTTGAACGCTACAGATATTTTTTTTAACTTTTAGATAAAAATTAATATCTCTAAAAAGGCTTACCCAATTGACATAAAATATAAGCTAAGGCAAAATTTAAGATACTCTCTATATATGTATACTTGTTATTTGGTTCTGCTATTTGCCGTTTCAGAGGCGTTAGCTGCACAAAATTGGTCACATACGTACATACAGACGGATTTTTTTTTTATTTTTTCAAAATTTCAACATATCTTCTCGAATCATGAGTTTTTAAGTCGATTTCAGTAAAAAAAAAAAAAAAAAATGAGTTTCTGAAACGAACACAGGCCTTCACTCTTAGAGTGGTAGGCCAATGAAATTTAAATCGATGTTATTTTAATTTTAAAAATTTAGTTTTACGTAAGTCTTTCTCGTCAGCCACGCTGATGAAGGAACTGACATAAAACTTGACGTCATTTTGCCTGCAATTGGGCTTAAATTTTACTTTTTCCTATGCCTTAAAATAATTTTAAAAAAGTCAAAATTTCATGGTCCACGTCAAGGATATCTTAGAACCCTATTTAATTAAGACGCATATTAGCCAACCGAGAGTTTAAAATTTCCACATCCTTCAGAAAGTTAATGGGAAATCTTTAGCTACGGAAAATTTCTGAAATTGTTTGCGAATTACAACGTATCCAAGTCTTTTATAGAAAAAAAAATTGAACTTGCGATGGCCGGGAATCGAACCCGGGTCAACTGCTTGGAAGGCAGCTATGCTCACCACTATACCACCATCGCACACAGAAAAAGAACTTGTTTTTCTTCTACTTGTGAATTTTCAGGTCATCGTTTGTAGCTCTGTTTAGCCGTGATGCGCGAAGAGATTTCCTGTTTTTGTTTTGTAGCCTCAGGATATCTTATTTACATGTCGGCGTCGGTGCATTTCATGTCTGAAGGCAAACTTTTGGTATATATCGCCTTGTGATATCTTTAAATAATCGACTGCTAATTTGTAGCGTACATCCTATGACTGGTTATACTTATTATTCAAACAGAAATGATGAAATAATTGCCATTATTACTGCACGTAAGTTTTTTTCTACAATATATAGCGATTCTAATTATGATCAGTTTATTGGACACAGTGTGGGATACTATCGGAAAATTTAACACGACAGACCAAACTGTGCAATTTTTTACGTTATTAAATATAGTAAGAAATGTTGAATTTGTTTATGGGAATCGCAAGGAAAAGATATTGAGAATGTTTGTTTATCTCCAAGTAAAAACAACTGAGGAGTGAGAGTAAACAAATCAAATAGAAATTTTAAACTTGTTTAGATGAAATTGCTTTAAGATTTAATGCTGTTTTTGTAAAATTACAACAATCTTTATAAATGAATTATTCATAACTAGATCTGTAAAAAAAAACAAACAAACAGTGATTTAGCTTCGAATCTGCAATCCGAAGGATTGAATCATGATAATGTTTTAGGTGCAACAAATAAATATATATTTTATACAGTATATAAAACTTTTATTTATTTATCAATGGACGAATCTACAGAATCTTGTACGAGGTTATTCGTAAAGTAATAAAAACAAAACTACTATATATATTTTCAAAATTTTTTTCTTTACCAGTTTCTAGGTACCTTTAATTATTTTTCCACAAAGTTTCCAAGTTTATTTAAGCACTTGTCATAGCGCTTAATGTACTTCCGCATGTTGACTTCATAAAAGCTGCTGCCGTTGAAGAAAGCCACGCAATTTTCACTTGATATTCGTCGCTGAAATGCAGGCTGCCGATGAACTCCTTTAGATCCCGGAACAGGTGGTAGCCACTGGACGCTATCAAAAAATCTGATTCTTTGGGAACAACTTGATCACCCACCTTACAGTCCGGACTTCGCGTCCAGTTCCGGGATCTAAAAGAGATCAATGGCAGCCTGCATTTCAGCCTGCATTTCGGCTTTCTTCACCGGCAGTAGCTTCTATGAAGTGATCATGCGGAAGTATATTGAGCGCTATGACAACTTGGAAACTATGCGGAAAAGTAGTTAAAAATACATAGAAATTGGTAAAGAAAATATTTTGAAAATATATATAGTAGTTTTGTTTTTATTACAAAACGGATCTTTACTTTACGAATAACCCTCATACATCGGTAATACGGAATATAGGCTTATAATAACTGAAGTATGAAATTTAAGCACGGGTATCGAGTCTCTCTATATATCGAGTAAACACAGCGTCTATGCTTAAGATGCGTCTTCTTACTCACGTCTGTGCTCACAATCGAAAGTGGCATGTGCAAGCTTTTCGCAGTATCTAAAATCACAAAACCAGTGGATTTTGTATAATGAAAAATTAAAATTATTGCAATATCCGTAATGATTATTACATCACCCGTAACGCTTTTTTGAGTCAGAACAGCATTCATAACTATAGAGAGGAATGAATCTGTAGAAATAAATTCAAAGCACAAAGAAATGCAACAAGCGCTTACATTATAAATAAAATAAAGACTTCAAAAAGCATCAAACAATCTAAATGTTTCAAAATAATAAATTAAGAATTCAATTGTGAATACTAAATATATTTATTGTAATGGAAAAGAGTTTATTCCAAGACTGTGGAACGAATTGATTTACGTTATGTTATAACGTTACGTTACGCATTTTGTTATTAGGTTTCGTTAAGTTATGTTTTTTGTTACTTGATTTCGTTTTGGTAGGTGTTACGTTACTGAATATCGTTATCTTAGAAAATAGCGTTATTATAACGTTATAAAGCAGGGCTATGGAACGAATTGATTTATGTAATGTTATAACGTTACGTTACGCATTTTCTTATTAGGTTTCGTTACGTTAAGCTTTTTGTTATTTGATATCGTGATCTTAGAAAATAACGTTGTCATAATGTTTTAATAATACATGTAATATTTTATTTTTTTGTATGAGCAGGAGTTCATGCTTGAATGATAGTCATCTCTCTGTTATCAATAGACTCCTCCAGAACCCCAACACTCCTGATTATACAGGGTGTTTCAAAATTATGTACAATAAATTTAGTGACATATTCTTCAGGTCAAAAGAAGACGAAAATGTTCTATAGCACTTTGTCTGGAAACGATTT
>JAHWFO010025184.1:1261801-1276683 GCA_023313115.1 Rhysida immarginata
ATTTTTTCACCGGGTTTTTTGCTAAACCCACATTTTACATGATGCTCTACAACTTTCTAAATAACACATGGGGTCTAACCCCTACCCCTACAAAATTAAAATTTTCAAATTTTACCCCTTCACCCCCAGGGACGCGAAATGTTTTTATTCTGAATTAGGGGACATTAAAACCAAATAATCAATTTTCATTTTCCCCCAATCTATTCCCTTTGAGTCGTTATTTAGACCTAAAGACGGGACACCAATTATGAAACACCCTGTATTTTTCTCCTCACCTAATCAAACCTTTCGGTAATTTTCAATTTTGGATACAAATATTCTTCTCGCCTTTAACTTTAAAATTATTAAATAACTGAATACTCTTTTGTTCGTTTTGAAGCATTTTTTCTCTCTTTTCATGATGAATTCTGTTTATCCAAATTTATCCAAGTTTTTTTCTTTTTCACTCAGCCTTGAAAATTATAAAATTTTTATTTTTGAATCATTTCAAATAGCTAATAAACTAAATTTCTTCAATGATATGGATATTTTTTTGTAATGTAGTTTCTTATGTATGAGGCGTATTTCTAAGTAAGTATCGTACAAGAACAATTTTAGCACCTTAATTTTTATATGAAAGCCTGTACCGTAATCTGCTTTTCAATATTATTTCCACTTATATTAAGGCACTTACCGTATCGTACGACCAGCTTCTGAATTCCATCCTCATAGAAATCGCCCGTCTGATTTCCTAATGTCTTGTACGTTAACTTAATCTTGCAGAGTGCTCGTTAAGTACGACAGAAGAAGGGAGGAGACGGGTTAATTATTTAATAACATATTTATTTTGACAAATGTGAACAAATTGGTAATGGAATTGGAAACATGAGTTGATTCAATTCAGGAAACCGTAATTGGGGAAACGGCAACCTCGAGGGTAAGTCGACCGACTCGAAGGAGCTATTCGACATGAAAATAAAGAAAACACAAGGATTACTTAGAAGTCTCAAAATGGCAGCAGATAACTTCTTAACTCTAGTTCAATACGAACAAATGTTACTTATCAAACCCAAATTGCTAGATGGCAAGCGTGGCACCACCAATGAGTGCTCGATCGCGACGTGCCCAACGCTGAAAGGGTGGATTCCTCTTCTAGATATCCTCGTTCCTAGTTACAATAATTAGTAGCCTGGTTTCTATTTTAAGCCTGGTTACATTGACTAATAACCTGATTTCTATTCTAGTCCCTGTAAGCTAGTCCAGGTTCACATAACCTGCGTTGTCCGTTCCTTTACCGCTGTGAGCGTCAAGCAAGATGGTGATGTTAGTTCACATAACTTCGGTCTGAACGTCGGCTTCGACGTTATTCGATGGCATAAAAATTAAAAAATCGATGCAAGTTCAAAAATAATTGAATTCATGATCGATGTTAGTGAAACTAGTAATTCAGTAAATTAACTTGTTTAAAATAGACGCGATTAACAAAACAAACGTAGAAATAATAATAGTAGGCTATGGCCAAGAGCACATAATAATAATAAGATGTGTTCTTGCTATGGCTGAACACAGAAAACAAAAATCAATGTCTTGCAGTTGCAATCAATGTCTCTAGATAGCACAAACTCGCTCATACCATTCAGTCGAGTGGTTTGCGCATAGCGAACTCAGTCCGGTCTTTTTTTTGAACATACCTTGTATAAATTTATAGTAGATCTCAAACTCTCATATTTCAAAATCCTGTGATGAGCTTTCAATCTTCGTCAAGTTTTTTAGCGTATTTCTTCTGTCGAAAACAGCTAAGTGTAGAAAATAATTTAACGTTTCAAAAGAACATTTATACTCTTCCGAATAACTTTGGTAAAAATGAGGAATTGCATGAACATTTAAAAAAATTGATATTTTTGTTCACCAATACAGTATAGTGGTATGATTGTTGTTTTTTTTTTCTTAATTACATGTACTGAAGTTGACACTGCAAAAAAAAAGATACACTTCATTATAACTCAATACGTCACGCCGTGAATCAAGGAATGGCAATTATTGTTTACGCTTAAATATATAGTCTCGCCCATTCGTTATTAGGAGCTTTAGCAGAAGCTACTTTTACGAATGCACGCTTGATCTGTTCCTTTATCCGGCCAGCCACCGTTTGTACGAAAACTTGAAAACGGATTAACTTTTTAAATTCTGTTTTCGACATTATTATCATCAGGATAATATCATTCATATCATTCGTGGATCCCTTCAAGTCGATTGCAAGTGCTAAAACAGTGACCGTAAAGAATGCATAGATATACCAATGTTCATTTCAATTTTCATTTGCATTTCATATAACATTCGATTCTTCAAGAACGAATACACTGTTATACTCTGTTCAGCGAAAGTTAGAGTGGGTGTGTCCAGTTAAACTTCCTATTTCAATTGTTAGACATGGTTGAGTCTACTTTGGCAACAATGTCTAACAATTGAAATAAAAAGTTTAATTGGACACGCCCACTCCAACTTTCGTTGGATAGATTATAATTTCTGTTTATCTTTTAAACATTGTTGACATGGGAACGCCCACAATCCTTCATGGAATGTTCGCAATATTTTATTGTGACAGCGACTTATTTACTATTGCCAGACCTGTCAATTATCCAAGTCCTATAACAGAGGAAATTTTATAATTAAAATCGAATTTATAGATTCGCCTGTTGTGGCACCGTCGTACGACGGGTTTGAATACTAGTAGAATAACCCATATCAAAATTCCATGTTTGGTAAATGTATATTTTATTTAATTTATTTACTTATTTATTTATTGACTTTTTTATTATTAAGCAATTATTCACAATGAGTCTATCATCATTGTATTAATAAACAAATAGCGAAATTTCTCTTTAAGAGATTGTCAAAGCTCTCGGTGAAGTCTTAACATTTTTTTTTTTTGTCACTTCTTGATAAAGGTGATGTCACCGTCACGCTTGGTAACTGAACGTGCTGAATTTTAAAAATTAGACAAGGAAGAGAATTCATAAACTCATTGAATGAAGCGTTTTCTTCGTGCTTGGAGGTAGCCGTGATCGTATAGTGGTTAGTACATTGCGTTGTGGCCGCAATAACCCAGGTTCAATTCCTGGTCACGGCAGCGAAGCATTTATTTTTTTGTTTTCTTTTTCAGAATTCAGTTTCAATTTTTCCCATCTTTTCAAGTATGTGTCTATCATTAATTTTCTTTTGTTTGAATTATAATTAGGCTATATAATTTTTTATATAATTAATACTTTCAATCTGTGCATCGAGCAAGTTTCGCTAAGCCACTACAAAAAAAATTATATGCATTTCTTTACGGATTCATTCTTGTACTTAAACATAACATTTGAAAATATTTGTATTCGTCACCCACGAGCAATTTTAGTGCATACGTATTCGGCTATTAAAGGTCAATTTAAAAGATAATAGACTGATAAAGGTCAATTCATCGTCACACAAAAAAATTAGATTCTATTTTTTTTTTTCATAATAATATTCTTCAAAATGAATAAAACGCACACATAGGGCCTATAATCCTTTATTTCTGTCTCCAATTTCGTGATGAAAAATGCAATTTGAAATGCGGAAAATAAAGTGTTCGTGAGCCCATCCTTCATGTTTTAATTCTAGTTCTGGCAATTCGTCATAAACGACAACTTTTGAATGACTATGTTCATTATTATTTAATAATCTTTTTTACGTCTCCGCTTTCTTCTTTGCTTTCATCGTTTCCTGCAGTTTTTCCTTCTAATAGTTCAGGGATGAAGTTCTTACATGAAAATAAACATAAAAATTATGCAAAAAATTGTTTTCTGCTGTCATATGATAATGGCAAAAATTTTCCATTTAACATTTTTAATGTAGATTTACAAAATTTGAAAGTGAAAACCAAATTTTAAGATTAAAAAGAGACTCACATGCCTAAGATCTTTATTTCTTGAAATATAAATTGTATATGATTAATCTACAATTATGCCGAATAAAACTTCTTTGTGGAAAAGTGGGATATCGTCTCCGAATTTCTTCTTATCGCGTATGATACTGTTTCGGTTTAAGCGGGAGCGCCCTGTGCAAGAGTCAAATGATGGGAGCCATGACTTGTCGATATAAATTCACTGTGGCTCTCGGTATGTTCTTGCTATTTTTATGTCATCTTATTTACAAAAAAAAAAGTCGAATGCATATATTGGCCTACCACTCTCTAAGAGTGAAGGCCTTTGTTTTCGTTTCAGAAATTCGACTTAAAAACTCATGATTCGTAAAGATATGTTGATATTCTGAATAAAAAATTTTCTGTCTGTACGTATGTACCTTTGTATGTACGTATGTGACCAATTTTGTGCATCTAACTCCTCTGAAACGGCAAATAGCCGAACCAAATAAAAATTATACATACTTAGCGGGTTTCTTAAATTATGCCTTAGAGAATATTTTATGTCAATTGGGTAAGCCTTTTTCGAGATATTAATTGTTTTCTAAAAATTAAAAAATGGCTTAGCGTTCAAACGAGCGAACTAAACTCAATAAACTCGACATGTAAATACTCCTCTCATTAAGGCGAATTTTTTTTGTAAATGACTTGTTTGGCTGCGATGAGCCGTTTTGGAGTTATTTACTATCCTCTCCTCCAAGACCCCCCCGCCGACAATTTTTTTTTTTTTTTTTTTTTTTTTTTAATTTTTTTTTTAGAAATTCAGACAGTGGGGTTCTTAAACTATACATTGACCATTTTTTATGGAAATGGGCTAAGTCTTTTTAAAGAAATTATTATTTTTTTTTTTAAATGAAGAAATGGCAGAAACATTCATTTCAAAGCTCCAAGCACAATATAAACGGCATGAAGAGCTTCCTCTTAATGAAATATACAATTTTCTTTTTCACGAAGAATACGTCTTATGTTTCGATACTGGGATGCCAGCTTAAATCGTTAATGTCGGAAAAGTGTCAATGATCACGAAAACCTTAATAACGTCAAAACTATTAATGATAGAAAAATGAATGATATTGCATTCGATAGAATATAAAACAAACCATGCTTTAGACTTTGACCGACTTCATGCTGACATCATCGGCTGATACAATCGAAGTACAACGTTGAGTCAGAAAATCTGCTCTCTGGCGGAGATTAATTTAGTCTAGCTCCGGCTTCCTTTGTGATAGCACGACATTTTAGGTGTCGTTTGTTTTATCTTTTTGCGCTTCATAAAATAGCTTAAAAATTAAACCCCAGTATTTAATAGTATCTAAGATATCGGCTTTCGAATTGCGGAAATTTTGCAAAAATTTCAGAATTTTCAAGTTTATGCATAATAAACGCCAGAAAAATTATAGAAAACATCACAGGTAAACAGATTTAGAGATGGGGAATCCATGAAGACTCAGATGTCCGATTTTTAACGTCTACGGGCTCAGCAGGAACGACTGAAAATTGAGTCATGGTGCCACCAAAGTGAACTATAACCCGATACGAATGCGCCAATAACTTCCACTGGTCAGTTCGACGCAAATAACATATCTGATGATAAAAACGTTTCAACACCGAGTGATAAAATCCAACCCATGGAGGTCTATAATGAGCCATAACCGTCAACATTAGCAGCATCTTCATCAAATGCGATTTATGTAAGGAGTGATATACAGGGTGAGGCATTTATCTTGAGACAACTGAATATCTCGGAAACTAAGCAATGTATGAGAAAATGTCCAAAATCAAAAGTGAATTATTTCGCGGGGAAAATTCATTAGTTAAAAAATTACCCCTCCCCTTTGTGAGGGAGGCTGGGGGGAGGGGGTAAACTTTGAAATCTTAAAAAGGAACCCCTATTTTTAATGGTATATTCAGATTGTACACAATATTTGAGAAATGTTTTATTCTTTGTGTTTTTTCAATTGATCCAACCGTTTAGGAGATAGAAGCCCTGGAAGTGTTGAACTTTTAAAGTTTTGAACCCAATTTTATCGATGAAGACAAAGAGATAGACAGTGGGTTTTACAGACACTCCTATGCTACTTTTTAATGGTCTTTAAGAATCCGAAATCAGAATTTCAAAAAAATCAAACAATTTTTAGTGCACAAGTAAACTTTTGGGATCTGCAGTCCTATGGAGACAGAGTCTATGTATTTGTAATGAAAAATATTGGATTTTTGAAATTCTGACTTCGGATTCTGACAGACCATTAAAAATAGGGGATTTCAAAGTTACCCCCTCCCCCCAGCCCCCCTCACAAGGGGGGAGGGTAATTTTTTAATAATGAATTTCTCCCGCTAAATAATTCACTTTTGATTTTGGATATTTTTTCGTACAATGCTTAGTTTCCGAGATATTCAGTTGTCTCATGACAAATGCCTCACTCTGTATATGCGACAGTTTGGGACACGGAATTCATATTTCCTTCTATATTCATAAGCAATGAATTTGGATATTCGTGTAGCCTAATGTTTGTGATAGATTTTGTTGTGAGAAGGACTTGAAGCACCCAGGTAACAGAAGTGTGATATCTTAGCTTCAACACTTTCATCAGACCTGTGTGAAAAATTTCATGCTGTGTAGAACAAATATAAAACTATTCAAAAGTATGGTATTATAAGTTATAGGAGAGCAGGCGTTTTTGCAATTTTTTGAAATGTAATTCTTTAACGAATGTGAACCTATACTGACAGACTGGTCTAACTATAGACGACGGATTGACGCTGATATCAATGATATTTGGGTCATTCCACGACAATTCAGGCAGAAATTTTGGAGTTTTGGCACTGACCTCTTGGATTTTGATGAAATTTGGTATATACAATTGCCCTAGGGAGTTGGTAATGAATGCCAAATATTATTAATTTCTTTTCATTTTTATGGAAGTTACGGACATTTAATATTTGAGAAATTTGAGTGGGGGCCTTATCTATGAAGTACTGTAACTTCGGTTGTATTTTACTTAGAAAGATGCGATTGGAGACATATGAAAGCTCTTTAACTGTAGATTCTATATGAAATTTTTAAAATTATATTACGCATGCGCAAATATTTGAATTTAATAAAAATATTTTATTTATGCAAATTTCTCAAAAGGTGGGTATTTTTTTTCGTTAAAAAATTATTAATATCTTACACATACTTTCATAAAAACAATACAAAAAATTCAAAACTATGTTTTGCTCCGTTTTGAAGATATTAATTTTTAAAGCTCGAGTTCCAAGCCACAGTACATCCGTTTGTGTGTTACAATTCTTCAGATGGACAAGGCATCCTAAGAAATATAAATTTTTTGGTAATATCCGATTATCTTAAGCAGTCTACAGCTGTTTTTATTCCGCTTAAATCGTGAATGTCACGAAAAGTGTTGATCACGAAAACCTTAATAACGTCAAAACTATTAATGATAGAAAAATGAATGATATTGCATTCGATAGTATATTTATTTATTTATTTATTTATTTATTTAATTTTGAGATAAGTTACAGGTTGGTTACAAGATGACCATCCAGGGCCCGTATGGCAGAGCCGACGAGGTAGGTCCCTGGATGGGTATAGCAAAACGTGAGTTTACAAATGATGAACTTATAGAATATGATAAAAGGATGCTTTACAAGGGAGGGGTAAGGTGGAGGTGTTTTTTTAATCGGGATTTGAAAGTGTAGGCATTTGTAGAAGAACGGAGGTCTGGAGATAAAGATGACCAGAGTCTGTTGCCAGCAATGGATATACTTTTGAGCTGATAGGTTCGTTTAATTAGAGGGATTGGGAAGGGGTTACTGTGGCGGATATTATAAGGGTGGGTGTTGATGGATGCAAATAAGTGTTGGGGAGGGAGAATTTCAAAAATCCAATATTTTTCAATACACACACGGCACTCCATAGGACTGCTGCCCCCAAAAGTTTACTTGGGCATATCTTAGATACTATTAAATACTGAGGGTTAATTTTTAAGCTATTTTATAAAGCGCAAAAAGATAAAACAAATGACACCTAAAATGTCGTGCTATCACAAAGGAAGCCGGAGCTAGACTAAATTAATCTCTGCCAGAGAGCAGATTTTTCTGATTGCATCAGCCGATGACGTCAGCATGAAGTCGGTCAGAGTCTGATTGCATGCTTTGTTCTATATACTATCGAATGCAATATCATTCATTTTTCTATCATTAATAGTTTTGACCTTACTGTATTAAGGTTTTCGTGATCAACACTTTTCGTGACATTCAGGATTTAAGCGTCGCATCCCAGTATCGAAACATAAGACGTATTCTACGTCAAAAAGAAAATTGTATTTTTCATTAAGAGGAAGCCCTTCATGCCGTTTATATTGTGTTTGCAGCTTTGAAATGAATATTTCTGCCATTTCTTCATTTTTTCAAAAAAAAAATTAATTTCTTTATAAAGGCTTAGCCCATTTCCATAAAAAATGGTCAATGTATAGTTTAAGAACCCGACTGTCTGAATTTCTAAAAAAAAAAAATTAAAAAAATAAAATAATTTAAAAAAAATTGACGGCGGGATAGTAAATAACTCCAAAACGGCTCGTCACAGCCAAACAAGTCATTTACAAAAAAAAATTCGCCTTAATGAGAGGAGTATGTACATGTCGAGTTTATTGAGTTTGGTTCGCTCGTTTGAACGCTACAGCTATTTTTTAATTTTTAGAAAACAATTAATATCTCGAAAAAGGCTTACCCAATTGACATAAAATATACGCTAAGGCACAATTTAAGAAACCCTCTAAGTATGTATAATTTTTATTTGATTCGGCTATTTGCCGTTTCAGAGGAGTTAGATGCACAAAATTGGTCACATACGTACATACATACATATGTACGGACGGAAAATTTTTATTCAAAATTTCAACATATCTTTACGAATAATGAGTTTTTAAGTCGATTTCAGCAAAAAAAAAAAATTCTGAATTTCTGAAACGAAAACAAAGGCCTTCACTCTTAGAGAGTGGTAGGCCAATAATAAATAAAATGTAATTTTTTATTCACTTTCTTCATCACATGAAGGCTTTTCCTCATCTTCTTCCTCCCATAAAATGTTGTTTTTAGCGCCGTCCATATAATTAGAAACGCGATATTTTTTGAATCCTTTATCCACTGATTAAAACATGTGTTTTTAATCTGTAGATTCACTGGAAATACCATTCCAGGCAATCTTGATCGATTCACCTAATTGTGCAACAGACGTTTTTTTAAAAAAAATGTTTTTTCCCCCTCGCTCCGCGATCACTTTTTTCTATCATTTTTCTGAAACAAAACCTCGGGATGCATTTGGATAAATACGGTAGTTTCTCTTGGTGTTCTACAATTACGACAGATGTTCAAAGTGATGATCATAAGCGTCCAGATACTTTGAACACTGTGAAAAGTTGTTTCTATCCATTTACCTAGCAAACTCTTACTAAGTAATCTTCTATATCTACAGGTATTGGACATTGAAACTGAAACACCTGGTAGAAATCCAAAATCTTTATTTAATAAGGTGTTGGGGCACCGTGGGCAGCCAGCACAGCAGCAACACGTCTTGGGAAGGATCGGTAGAGGTCCTGCACAGTTTGCACCCCAAACCATTACTGATCCACCTACGTGTTTGACTGTGGGTGCCAAGCAGTCTGGGTTGTAGGCATCAGAGGGGCTCCTCCAGACGAATACCCTCCCTGTTGTTTGGAAGACAGTGTAGCTGGACTCATCCGAGAATATGACGCGTTTGAGGTCATCCAACGTCCGGGTTTTATGCGTCCGGTACCACTGAACCCGCTTGGAGGCATTTGTACTACTGATGAAAGGCTTCGGTATAGCAACCCTGCCATGGATGTTGGATTTATGCAGGTAACGACGGATTGTCTTCGTGCACACAGGTTCCTGGAGGTGTGTATTCATTTATGCGGTGATTTCTGCTGCGGTGGTTTTCCGCTTTCGTGCAACAATCCTGGTCAATGTCCTGACGTCTCTTTCCGACAACTTCCGTTTTCTCCTGCAGTTGCTCCTCCTTGACGTGGTTCGTCCTTCCTGTTCATATGCACACATCACCCTGGATACTGTAGCACGTGAGACATCACAAAGTGTGGCAGTTTTGGACACAGATGCACCTGCTAGACGCGCGCCAACAATCTGCCCTCTTTTGAAGTCGGATATGTCTCCCATTATAGCGCTCTGCACAGACAATTTGAAGCTTACTATCGAACTTTTCTACTGGAGTGACTACCAAGAACTCTGACACGTAATTCATTGATATGCATACGATTAATTACCTAGCAGAAGGTTCTATTCAGCCCTGGGGGTATCCAGTACTATTTGCGAAGGTGTTTCAGTTTCAATGTCCAATACCTGTAGGTGGCACCGTAATCTTCTTCGATCAGGGTCGTCTTCATTCAATGGATGTTATTACATTAGCTTTCGGCTTCCCACATTCTGGAAAGTCAGGGATAGTCACGGAAAGTCAGGGAAATGAAACGTGGTCAGGGAAAGTCAGGGAAATAGATTTTACTGGAGACATTTATACTTACATTTATATCGGATACAGAAGGGATCATAATACTGTGCTTATTTACAAATGGCGAAACTAGTTGGTAATTCTATTGTCCATCTCTTTTACTGTAAGGACACTACACACATTACATTTATATGTCCAGTTACGGACCAGGACGCAAAAAATTCTTGAACAAGCCTCGTAATACTGATACTAATACTAATTTTATATAATGTGACAACTAATAATAATAATAATAATAATAATAATAATAATAATAATAAAAATAATAATAATAATAATACAATTGTGTCTGAAAAGCTGTTTTAGAGGCACGTTTTTTAAAAAAAGAAATACGATTTGGTCAGAGAAATGAGACCGTCGATGTCAGGGAAAGTCTGGGATAGTCAGGGAAATGAGATACAGATTTTCTGTGGGAATCCTGACCTGCTATCATCACTTTCATTCATTGCTGAACAGTGGCAAATTAAATTTTCCTTAATTGTTGAAATTAAATGTCTTCGTCACCTATGGCTCATTGCTCGCAAAAAGAGTTCGCATTGAGCTTAAACGATTCGAAACGTTCCAATTATTCTTAGTATAATAATTAAATGTATATAAATTATATAAATAATTTTTTGTAGTGCAAACTTGAAAGCAAACATCAACTGAAATTTAAAAAAAAAAAATCAATACTGGCCCAAGTGGGGATCGAATCCACGACCTTAGCGATATTAGCACCACGCTCTAACCAACTGAGCTACCAGGCCTCTAATAATTTATAAATGGAAAATTTACTCATTAGACATTTCTTCTTAATATTTTCTTTTTTGTTTTCGATAAGATTCTTCCATAATCATAATTATAAATTTTAATAGTTAAATAAAATTATAATTTAATATGATACAAAGAATTTGTCATCACACGATTGCAAAATGAAGAAAACAAATTTAGCTTTATTTTCATTTTACATAGGTGATGATGCATCTGGCGACTTGACCGGTATATCGCTAAATTGAATGGAGCAGGTTCCGGTACCTTCTTGCACACGTTCCAAGAACAGGCGAGTTGTCGCGGCGGTGTGAGTTGTCTTGGTGCAGCCGTACATGTTTTACCTCTGTACCGTACAAACTGGAGATGTCACGGATAAATATGGGTTAGAAGCTTAGTCTGCTAGTACGTTTTGGTTATTTTGCATAGCCAGTGCAATGGTAGACGGGGCGAACTACTAGAAGAACGGGAATGATCGGGCTGATGTCGCGCTTTGTTTACGTTTTGAGCTCCCACGTGCTCGGCATCAGCTCGATCGTGTGATCGCGTCTTCGATCGCCATGACAAAAGGCCAAATTCAACGCCATGTACTTGCAGACAAACGTTATAAGGAAGTCATACCGCAGCTGAAGTCTTTAGAACCCCTTGGGCGGTAAAAAATGGCTCGGCTCTTGTTGAAGTCGCTTAAATAAACATACGCCTCATCTTGTGTGACCACTTATTTTCACTTTTCATCCGCCAGGTATCGGTCATACTGTTTACGGCAGTTAGTTCTTCGCTCTTAAAGATGGCGGGGCAACAACTTATGAACGTGGCTCTTGTGCCGCTTCTCCGGTTGTATATCACCATTGATAATTGTGTTTTAACGTGTACACAGATGTCCTATAACGCGCCTAAGGAACCGTTTACAAGGATAATTACATTGGAGTCCAAAAGCGAAGTAATAATTAGGTATGGTTGTCTACAGAAAAATATTAGTTTCAGGTTGCAACGACTAACATAAGTTACTGGTTAAGTCATTGTGTCAAGTAAAGATAGCCAAATAATAATAAAAGAATATATATTCGTGGGTCGACGACGTCGACTATGAGCGCACATTCTGAGGGCGCATTTTTGGACGCGATCACTTACATTGTAAAGGGAAAAAGACTTAAAAACATTATTAAGAATATGTATATCAATTCTTTTATTATTTTTAAATTTCTTCTTCGTCACCACGTCCGAGTTCTACAGGATGATTATAATTAAAGTGACATCATTTAGACCCTTCTAGCGGCCGTTCTGGCAATCAGATTTTGACGAACCTTGAGATATATGTTATAAGGACCATAGGGAAGAGAATTTTGTAATAAAAAATTAGTTCACATTTTGACCGCGTACGTCAAAATATGGCGCATGAATAATAACAAAAACAAGTTAGAAGCAGAGAAATTTATAAAGTCAGAGCATTTGTTCAATGTGCATTCCATTTGTGTCAATGACATATTCAAAGCGCATTATTGCATGTTTCACAGTAGAGCGAAGGGTTTCCTGAGGGATCGCAGTGATATGACGTGTTATGCTTGCTTTCAATTCAGGGACAGTCCGTATTCTTCCTCCATAGACATTATCTTTCAAATATCCCCACAACCAGAAGTCACAAGGGTTTAAGTCCGGTGAACGAGGAGGCCATGCAGTTGGAAAAGTTCTCGAAATCACCCGATCATCTCCAAAATAAGCATGAAGCAGTCCCTTCACTTGTCGTGCATTGTGGGGTATTGCACCATCTTGCATAACGACATTAATGTTTAAACATTGTCTTTCTTGTAAAGCAGTAACGAGCAGCCAGTAAGTTCGCAGTAAAGAGCACCAGTGATTGAACATCTTTTAGTGCCTTGAGGAGTGTTCTCTTCAAAGAAAAAGGGGCCAAGAATGAAATGTGAAATGAATCCGCACCATACAGTCACGTAATCCGAGTGCAAAAGCTTTTCATGCACAACCATCGGCTTTTCAGTACCCCAGATGCGACAGTTTTGAGCATTCACTGCTCCGTCTAGTGTGAAATGCGCTTCATCTGACCCCAAAATGTTTCATGGCCATGCATTATCGACGGCTATTCTAGCCAGAAACTGGCAAGCAAAAATCAGTGCGTATTTCCGGATCTTCATGAAGCAACTTTTGAACCACCTGGATCTTGTATGGATACCACTTTAAAATGGAACGCAAAACTTTTTGTACCGTAGACCACGGAATAGACAAATCACGTGATACAGCTGGAGCACTTGCTGAAGAATATTGGGAACTTGAAGGACTCTCCTATACAGCAGATCGGCCTCGGTGGCTCAGGGGTTGCGTGGTCGCCTCTGATGCCCGAGGACGCGGGTTCGACCCCGGCCGAGGACGACGAGGATTTTTTCAGGGGGAAAATCCTGAGATCACGCACTTCCTTCGGAAGGGAAGTAAAGCCGTTGGTCCCGTGTAGTCGTTTGCCGGCTGCACGTTAAAGAATCCTTGCGAGGCAAAATTTGCGGCCCCTATAACGCCGTCCTGAAATGACCATGGCAGTTGAAAAGGACGTTAATACCAAACAAACCAAACCACTACAGCAGCAGCAACGTCTTCCACAGTCTCATTTGCAATTCGTTTCCGCCCTCTCCCTGGCAGCACACCCAACTCACCAGTTTCTTCAAATTTCTTAATCATCTTTTTTAAACCATTAATGGGCATAGGCCCATTTCGCAAGTTTTTCAAACGTCGATATTTTGTTAGTGCAGCAGAAGCATTATTGCAGTTCTGGTAAAACAACTTCACCTATAAATATTATTGATCTAAGGAGTTTAAATGATTAATTTTAAATTTAAATGTGGAAGTCTCCTTTTAATGGGGAAAATCGTAAAATTAAAATTTAATAAAAACAAAAAGATAAAGTCACCAATCTTGAAAAACGATGAAGAAACTTGTGAGATGGAAGAAAACTAAACGATGTAGTCTATTGAAGATGTTGTTGATAATAGAAATAAATTTTGTCTTCACAAGACTTCATCTACATCCTCAATAGACTAAATTTATTTCTACTATCAACAACATCTCCCATAGACTACATCGTTTAGTTTTCTTCCATCTCACAAGTTTCATCATCGTTTTTCAAGATTGGTGACTTTATCTTTTTGTTTTTATTAAATTTTAATTTTACGATTTTCCCCATTAAAAGGAGACTATCCACATTTAAATTAAAAAAAAAAATTCACCAATAAAGCTCGATCCTTTTTAGCTAAAGCCATCGTGAAGAATGACTTTACATTTAATTTTACTGTCATTTTAAAGCTTTTCAAATTTTATATCTCATTTGCATAACGTCTCTGATTGATTAAAATCTCTCAGATAGTTTCTTACATGACCAGCGCCATATTTTGACGTAGCGGTCAAAATGTGAATAATTTTTTTTTATTGCAAAATTCTCTTCGCCATGGTCTGTATAATATATATCTCAAGTTTCGTCAAAATCTGATTACCAAAACGGCCGCTAGAAGGGTCTAAATTGTGTCAGGAGTTTGCCTGAAATAAATCTTTACCTCCTTATTAAATATTTCTATGTGAGGTTATTCGTCAACTGTTATCTACTCTGTGTACAAGATAAGATAGATAAGATAAGATAAGATAAGATAAGATAAGATAAGATAAGATAAG
>JAHWFO010025184.1:1276693-1291604 GCA_023313115.1 Rhysida immarginata
AGATAAGATAAGATAAGATAAGATAAGATAAGATAAGATAAGATAAGATAAGATAACAGCCCTCTGTATTATTTACTTAACAATAAAAACATCACCATCAAAATATTAGTCTAATTTCCATAATACAGTCTAACCTTACTTAACGAACGTCAGTTTAACGAAATTTCAGTTTAGCAAAATTTTTTCTCGGGCCTTCTATTTTAATATAAAATTGACTTCACTTTAACAAATTTCACTTTAACGAATGTGTTAATGGTCCTTCTAATTTTGACAATACCTCACTTTAACGAATTGTGTTAAGCTTTTGCCGATTTCCATGTTAATATGTTTTAACATGAGCCATCTATACAATATGTGCTGAAACATGTGATGAACAGATAATGTTCGCCTTGAATAAACACTAAATTGCTCAAATTAATGCACATCATCAAGGCGCACTAGATAATTAGAATATTGAATTTTTCAAAATTGTTTATTGACGCTATGAAACTGAAAATTATTTTATGTGTAGTTATTTTAATCTTTTCGATGTACTTTTATTTCTTAGGTTTGATTTCTACATTTATTGTAATTTGTTTGCATTTGCCTGGGTCACTCTCCAATACTTCCGGTTAATATTAGAATTGCTTTGAAATGTATTAATAAGATGCGTTATTTTTGTACAGCTATGAAGATGTTTCAAACCTATTTGTTCCTTATTTGGAACGTTTTTTTATTGAAGTTTCACTTTAACGAATTTTTTCTCTGTCCCTAGGAATTCGTTAAACTGAGGTTCGACTGTATTCGTAATGTCGCAATTCGTTATCTATCTCTCTTTAGTAATGTTCATGTTTTACAAACTCTACAATTCCACGCACAACACTTTATTGTTCTTTTCCATAAGTGTATATCCATCTTACTAGTCAACTTCTTGATTTTCCGTCTGAATGATTCTTTTACCATACCTATTCGTATTTTTTATCTCTTGCTCACTTCTCCAATTCTCTGTCACTTCCACACCACGATATTTATAGCTTCCTACTTGTCTTTAGTCTTTCACCTTTCACATAAATTTCCATATGTTCGGTCTCACCCAGACATTTCTCCTTTTTCGAGTAACTTTCTCCAATTGTTTTTATTACCTCTGTCTTATGTCTTATTCCCATTCCATTTCTAAAACCAAAACAGCCCTTCGGCTACACTATCTTCCATCTTTCAGACCAGCTTTCTGTTTTAATAAATTGAAACTGGTGTTAATGCTCCAAACATACGGCAAAGATTTTAATGATAAAAACGGAAGGAAAAATTCCGTAACCTGGATTCAAACAAGGGACGACCAGGTCGCGGAATTTGTTCCTTCGGTTCATAAGTCCATTAATATTTTTCCCCATTCAGCTAAAATTCTGTTGCATGCGTAATCTTGCTGATTAGATCTATTGTCCCTCAACTGTTTTGGTCTCCTTTCTTCTTGGTATTGGTATCATTTCCATTCTAATAAAATCCTTTGGACAATCTCCACTTCAGTATATATATCATGCATAAGTTCTGTACTTCCTTTATTTAACCCTCCTTATAGAAATCGAAGCAGTTCCATAGGTATTTCATCCACTCCGCGGCATCCTTTTCATTTCTCATTTCACCTATGTTTAAGTATATCCTCTCTCATAAGACAGTAGGCTACTTCTGCCAATATTGTTTGGAACAACTAACTCTTCTTTTTTAACTTCCATTTCTATATCTTTTGCTTTATAGAGTTCTTCCGTGTAGTCTTCCACCTGCTTAACACTGCACTTTCTTCCTTTAACACTTTTCCATGCTTTACTCTACTTTTTTGTTTAATTCGCCTCTTGCTCTTCCATCCCAAGTTATAGCCTTTATATCATAAATATCAGATCATATCCTGTTTTGTCCAATTGCTCACCCCTTTACATTCTTCCTAAAGCCTCTTCTCTCTTGCTTGTCTGTTTCCATTCTCAGTTCCGAGTTCATTTTCTATATTTCCTCTGTAACCTATACAGTATATTTTTCATGATTCCGAAACTACTTCTTACTCCTTGTTACCTTGTGGTCGAAAAAATGGCGTCCGTCTCAATCGCAGCGGACGGAGGAGAATAAAACTTTTTGCATATTTTATTAATTTTGTGTTCGAAATGAAAGTTTATACAGTAAAACCTGTCTATAAGGACCACCCATGAGACCAAGCAAATGCGGTCGTTATACAGGGTGAGGCATTTATCTTGAGACAACTGAATATCTCGAAAACTAAGCATTGTACGAAAAAGTGTCCAAAATCAAAAGTGAATTATTCCGCGGGGGAAATTCATTAGTTAAAAAAATTACCCCCCCCCCTTGTGAGGGGGGGGGTGGGGGTAACTTTGAAATCTTAAATAGGAATCCCTATTTTTAATGGTATATTCAGATTGTACACAACATTCGAGAAATGTTTTATTCTTGGTGTTTATTCAATTGATCCAACCGTTTAGGAGATAGAGGCCTTGAAAGTGTGGAACTTTTAAAGTTTGAACCCAATTTTATCGATGAAGACAAAGAGATAGAGAGTGGGTCTGCAGACATTCCTATTCTATTTTTTGATGGTCTTTAAGAATCCGAAGTCAGAAATTCAAAAATTTAAAATTTTTTAGTGGACAAGTAAACTTTTGGGGGCAGCAGTCCTATGGAGACAGAGTCTATGCGTTTGCATTGAAAAATATTGGATTTTTGCCGATGTCAATAATGCCTAAAAGATGACTGAAAGTAACAATATATTCTTTCTTGACAAATCGATTGTTATATGACATGCCATTCATTATCTTGGTATTCTTTAGAGTCACTGTGAATAGTCAACACCTCCTAGAAAGAAAGCCATACAACTGAAACGTCATATATTGTTACACGTAGCCCACGTGAAAGACAGGCCCTGGCCAAAACGCCTCCTATAAAGAAAGCCTCAGCACTGAAACGTCATACATTGTTACATCATCATAGGTCGACCAAATTTAGAGCTTATTATTGGTAGAAATGCGGTTAACAAAGGACGAAGTATGATGATGTAACAATGTATGACGTTTCAGTGCTGAGGCTTTCTTTATAGGAGGCGTTGCCCTGGCGCGGAAAAGTCACCTGACCATCTTAGTCCGAGTAACAATGTAACCTTCATTGTTTCCAACAAACGAAAAATTGCCGATTATTAAAATCCAAGATGGAAACAATGAAAGTTACATTGTTATTCGGACTAAGATGATCACGTGACTTTTCCGCGCCAGGACAACACCTCCTAGAGAGAAGGCCTGCGGACCAAAGGTGTATGCATTGTTACATCATCATCAAGCGGCCAAATTTAGGGCTTATTATTGGTAGAAATACGATAACAATAGCCGCTTGGTGATGATGTAACAATGAATACACCTTTTGTCCGCAGGCCTTCTCTATAGGAGGTGTTGGCCAGGGCCTGTCTTTCTCGTGGGCTACGTTGTTACATCATCATAATTCGACCATTGTGGATCGTATTTCTACCAATAATAAGCCCTAAATTTGGTCGACTTAGGATGATGTAACAATACATGACTTTTCAGTTGTGAGGCTTTCTTTCAAGTAGGTGTTAGAATAGTACGTCACTGTGAATAGCACGTGAATTCGACTTGAAGGGGTCCACGAAAAATTCTGAAAAGTTGATACGGCCGAGCTAACTTTGATGGTCATATTTCTGAAAACAGAATTTGAAAAAGTTAATCCGTTTTCAAGTTATCGTGCAAACGGCGGACGGCCGGATAAACGTATAGACCAAGGGCGCATTCTTATAAGTAGCTTTTTGCTAAAGCTCCTAATACAAGCAGTTTTCAAATCAGTACTCATATTTGCTTCATTCCTATATCCATTTGTAACTTACTTAGTGGATGCAAAATCAGGTACTTTTATTGAGTCAAGGCAGATTAGACTGGACCTGTCCCTTGTGAATGGAAATAGGGTAGCAGATATACGTGCTATTCACGTCCATGACATAAGTCGAAACCTTTTTGCACCTGACTGTACTTAGTTGGCATTTGTACACTATTTCAGTTCAATTTACCCATCTTACCAAATCTTTTGAAGATTTCGAAGACAGCATTTGAAGTCATCGGTTGGGAACATCAGGTTTTAATTTTAGTGATATTGCCTATGAGGTGTGGAAAAACTGGCAGCAGTGATCTGAAATAATGTCCAAATGCCAACTATATACATTTAATCATTCATGATAATTTAAAATTTTCACTTAATGAAAATTATTAAAAAGATAAACATTTTGCAAACAATGTTTTTCAAAATGAATATAACTCATGCAAACAGTTTATTGTTTTTGTCTCAAATTTCAAGATGAAAAATGCATTGGAAATGCGAAAAATTGGCTTTCGTCCCAGGAAATTTCCTTAACTTTTTTTTTTTTTCAATTTCTTGGAAATTATTAGGTGTATGATAAAATTAATAACTTCACAATTAGAAGAAGGAGCCAGCAGCCTGGCTAGCTCAGTCGGTAGAGCATGAGACTCTTAATCTCAGGGTCGTGGGTTCGAGCCCCACGTCGGGCGATAGATGATTTTTTTATTTTTGCCTTTCATAATACAGGAATAATTGCCGAAACTGTGGATACCGACGTATAAATAATGGAAAAAACGAAAACACTAATCCACATCAATTCTTTTTATTTCCTCAGATGCGCATTTCGGATTTCACAAATCCTTCATCAGTGAGTCTCACATCTGAGGAAATAAAAAGAATTGATGTGGATTAGTGTTTTCGTTTTTTCCATTATTTATTTGCCTTTCATATTTTCTCCCGAAGCCATCATAGAAGAGCAAACCGTAATTTCATATTTTTCTGTGTGCAACGATCAAGCGATTTTTTATTTAGGTAGGCACGACGAAAATTTACGCTTTCTCTCCAGTATGAACTTAAAAGTTTCATATTCTAAATAAAATTTTCCAATGTAACTATCAAATTAAACGGAAGCATTCTATCGACTTTATACCTGAAAGGGAGAGAGCAGAAAAGTTCATTTTTGAAATGTATACTGTCAATCAAAACAAATTATATTGTATCGGCTGTTTTAAGCTCCTTCTTTGTGTTAAAAAATCATGAAAGGGCAACTTTTACCAGAGTTCTAGCTGAAAATTCTGGTTTTACGTAGCAAATTTTTGAAAACATTAATTTTCATTCCGATAAAAGCGCAACTAGTTCCCGCTATCGAGACATAAGCTCGATGCTCTACCACAACTCCAAAGATATACCATTCCGTCGCTCTCATCATCCCTCGCCTTCTCAAAACGTTTATGAAACTGCCTTGACTAATAACATTGAAAGTGAACGAGGCAGCCTACCCGTTCCTCTGAGGAGAGACGAATCGAGTGTTATATGACATTCTATTATCTTGGTATTCCTTACGGTCATTCCTTTAGCATGTGAATTTGACTTGAAGGGATCCACGGAAAATCCTGAAAAGTTGATACGAGGTCTGTTCAAAAAATACGTAGACTGTTTGAATTGCGCGGGCCCTGTTGGTCCCAATCAAAGTCGCTTGGTGTCGCCATCTTCTGACAGATCCGCTGATTACAAGGCAGTTTTTTGATTGCAAATATCAGTATTGGTTGATTAGCTACGCGGTTGTTTGTGAAATGTGTTTTTTTTCGTTTGGCGGATTTTTAGAATGAGTGACTTGAACGAGCAAAGAGTTGCTGTGAAATTTTGTGTTAAACTCGGAAAAACTGCCACTGGACGAGTGGAAAAGGCCAGAAATGTGGACGAGAGGTGACTGGTTGTTTCATCACGACAACGCTCCAGCCCATTCAGCCCTCAGAACTCGAGAGTTTTTGGCCAAACACTCGATCACTGTTCTTCCTCACCCACCCTACTTACCTGACCTCGCTCCTTGTGACTTCTTCTTGTTTCCCAAACTCAAAAGACCTTCGAAAGGAAGGAGATTTGAGACGATTCCCGACATAAAGGCAAATGCGACGAAGGCGCTGAAGGACATCACAAAAGAAGCGTTCCAGGACTGTTTCCAAAAGTGGAAACACCGTTGGGATAAGTGTGTGCGTCGGGGAGGAGAGTACTTTGAAGGGGACCCAGATGTGTAACTTCTGTATATTTTGTTTTATGACGTCAGTCTATGTATTTTTTGAACAGACCTCGTACATCCGAGCTAAGAACCTTGATGGTCATATTTCTGAAAACAGGATTTGAAAAAGTTAATCATTTTTCAAGTTATCGATTTTTTTTCCTAAAGCTCCTAATAAATAATCTACAGAAGAAAACTTAAGGGCAACATTGCTGAAAGTGGATTCAAAATATTCTCTACAGATATAAATGACCTGTAATAATATATGATCTAATACTATGGCAGCGTTAAATTAAACTGAAATTTAAAAAAAAAACTAAATGTCGCACAGGTCTCACCGAGATTCGAACACAGATCGCTGGATTCAAAGTCCAGAGTGCATTACACCATGAGACCAATAAAAACTCATCTCCAGTCGAAGAAAGCTTTCTTTTCTCTAGGTAATTAAAGGGGAATTCCAGCTAAATATGAAATGTTTAAAATTTAGCTATCTCAAAAGGTATCTAAAAAAGTATAATTTGTTTCTAATAGATCGATAACAATCTCTAAAAATTGGTCTATTCGGGCCAAATTTTTTGAGAATCAGGCTTCCTTTATTGCCGAAAATGTTTTTTTTTTTGCTGTCGATGTCCCCATAAAAACGGTTGATCCTTTTTCAATAACTGGAATGAAGGTGCGGTGATACATGAATAATTGGGTATAAATTGTCTGTAGAACTGAACTGAGCCTAAAAAGGAACGCATCTGATATATATGTTGCGGAATGGGCCTCTCTTCACAGGCTTTTCCCCCATGACTGATGCCGTAGCCCAAATATTCTACAGACGTATCCCCAAATTGACACTTATTCAATTTTAGGATTAAACAATTTTCTTTTAATTTGCTCAATACTTGCCGTGTTTTTTCCGTAAGTTCCTTCATATACTTAGCATAGATAAGCACGTCATCGAAGTAGGATATTACTTCTGTTAGATATGTAGAAATAGAAACTGAAAGTAAATGTGATCGCATGCGCACTTCCATTGGAATGCATAATGTAAACAGAGCTTTAATGGCGAGAATAAAGGACGGACGCAACAACTTGCGACGAGGATGGGATCAGGGTAAGAAAAAAAACGCCCCTAAGTCAATTTGGTATACAGAAAAGATCTACATGATCTAAAGAGGAAGAATACAGTGAGCACATGAAAAACAAAACAACCGCTGCAAGATACCCCTTCCAAGTGTGAAGAGAGAGGGAAGACAACGAGCCGAGTCGTCAGAAATCGAAAGTAATGGACCACATGCACGGTCGAGCGGCGCCACCGTCGATTTTGTTTCAAAGCGAGGCTGGACTGGCAAGCTTTAGTTAGGGTTAAGCTGTACCCATGTGTTGGCAGTACGGTTTGTTAGCATAGCAGCATTTTATTACAAGTAAATTACTGCTGTTTTTGAAATGTCAACTAACTGGACTACGAGTTTAGAGTTTTTACCCAATATTTGCCATAGTGACATTGAATATTGTTTGGAAAAACAGTTAAAGCAAATTTTCAAAGAGGATACAAAGTTTTTGTGGAGTCTTATATATGTTACCGGCCAAAGCCGATTTTAGGACAAACTAGTTTTTCCTAGGCCAAACCAGTTTATCCTTAAAGCGATAGGATAAACCGGTACAGACTAGGCTAAACTGGTCCGTCCTATGGCCGATAGGAGAAACTAGTTTAACCTAGGCTGAACTGGTTGAGCCTTAATTTGAATAAGTACACTTCAGTATAAACTGGTTTGGCCTAGTCTGTATTAATAGGGAATAATAAAACACCAGAACTTATAAAATAACGATGCATTTATTAATTAAATCAACATCAATTTCACTTATTTTTGCAGGGTGTACTCTGATGGCATTTGGAATTGCAGAGTACCTTTTTTTTCTTGCATTTGCACCTGTGTGTCAAACAGTTCTTTACGCAGGTGCACCTTATAAAACCTTGCCCTGATCCAACTGAATGTTTAGTGGCTGCAGTCCTCAGAGATACTTCAATATCTTGGTTAACTTCAGTCAAGACAAGTCAAAATAATACCAGAAAAATTTAATAATCTAGTGAGTAAAAAAAAACTTGTAAGTACCTGCAACATAATTTTTGCAATACACCATGTTTGGTGCCAACTTTGTAAAGGCCCTCATCATTTCTCTGAAGAATAACCCCAATGATGTTTCTGAGGCCACCTCTGCCTTTGTCTACGTCTGGAATTGGTATAGTAATATTGTCTCCGATGTTGGCAGGTGGATGGGATTTGTCTGAAGAAGCTTTCATTTTTTTAGCTTGCTTTTCAAGATTTTCTGCCGCTGCTTTTCTAGCATCTTGAATGTTCTGTGTGTCAATTTCCACAACGCCACCATCACCATCTTCACTCTCATTACAATTCAAATCATCTTCAATAACTTTTCTAAGGTCGTCCTCATCCTGAATGTCGTTTATTATTTCTTGCGGCAACGATGAAGTCGAAAGCCCTTCTCTAAGCTCAATGCCAAATAAGGCCTTGTAAGGTGATTGTTTTATTCCTGAGTGAAAGGCGCGATTTTTCATGAACTGGACATATCTTAAGCCCTCCGACCATTTCGTTGAATTGTTGTCCTTCAACCAAGAACTTATCATGTTTTCTATATCTTGATTAGCGCGTCCAACGGAACCCTGACTTTGACTGTGCCTTGGTTTTCCATGCACAATTTTAAGTTCTGGCCAAAGAGAAGCGAGCTCACTAATCACATTATTAACAAATTCTCTACCATTGTCAGATTGGAGAATGCACGGCGCTCCTATAGTTAGAAATATATCATTCAGGTGGTAGGCCAATTCTACCGCTCTCTTCGATGTCAACGCACGCAGAAGAACAAATTTTGTTAAATGGTCTTGGTAAACCATAATAAATTTAAATTGTTCATCTGGTTGTGTCTGAAAACCGATCATGTCCACATAACATCTGCTATTCATTTCAGAGTGAAGAATAGGCTTTGAAACTAATCCTCTCTTCTTTTTTGTCTTCTTTTGTTGACACACATCACACATTGATAACTACAGGCTTATCATTTCTTTTGTGATATTGGCATATTTTTTTGATATCTCGGCTAACATCCTGTCACATCCGTCGTGTCCAACCGCCACATGAGCTGCATCAATCACATCATAAACTCATCAGCCTGTAAATAGTATTTTGTATTCCCTTCACTCCCTGTTTTTTCACATCTCTAATTTTTAGCATACCAAATCGTTTCAGTCGTCTTTGTTGTAATGGTGTCCTTTTTTCCGACTTTTCAACGTCTTCCACTTGTTCAACAAGTTCCGAATATTTCTCTGATGACAACACATTATGATGAGAAGACTTTGTAATTTCACTTTCCAAAATTTCTGTTAAAAACTTTTCTCTCCGCTGTTTCTGATCGGGTTGTCTACTAGATGTAGAAGGTTCATCCATGATAACGCAAAACAAAACCTTTAATGTTATATTGTTACTAATACTTTTCAAAACGCAAGTAACAACTAACGATCAAAGCAGAATGAGCGTATAAAATCAACAAGCGGGGCAGTTGAGGACGGCGCGGGACGCGCGGGGCGTGAGAAATACGATCGGGGGATTTCTCGTATGCATAGGTCCGTACATAAACATTTTTGACTAGGCAAAATTAGTATAGACTAGGCCAAACCAGTTTATCCTGGATTGTACTTATTCTTATTAAGGCTCAACTAGTTCAGCCTAGGTTAAACTAGTTTCTCCTATCGGCCATAGGACGGACCAGTTTAGCCTAGTCTGTACCGGTTTATCCTATCGCTTTAAGGATGAACTGGTTTGGCCTAGGAAAAACTAGTTTGTCCTAAAATCGGGTTTGGCCGGTAACATATACATGATTATCAAGGTTAGTCAAAATTAAATTAGCAAAAATAAAAAGTACTGTGTTGAAATATGTACAATTTAATTCTTTTTATTGTACATTTTGGAAGGTGTTATTTAAACAGACGACAAGAAAATGATAATCTAAAAGCAAAAGTTTAATAAGTAATGGTAATTTTTTATTATGCAAGTGCTTTTGGTGTATGTGTATGCTTAGCTTGAAAAATACATAAAATAAATGCTTCATACCCACATAAATAATTGGTGGTGGCAAATGATATTGATATGTTTGCATACTTGCCTTCTCTCACTAGCAATATTTATTTTCCCACAAAGCAGTGATTTATTGACACATGCTGTAAATTGTAAACCTTTTTTTTAATTAAAATTAATTATGGTTATTTAATTTTAAAAATAAAAATCACCTTAATTATTTATAAATCAGTGTTCCATCTATACAATTTTATTTAAATGTTATTAATTTTATTACATATGTTAAGAGCCATGAAAATTATTTACTTTAATGTATGTTTAACTTATGAATTTATTTACCTGAAATAAAGGTCCAATATCCCTCTTTATTTGGACTATCCATAGCTTATGACGTTTGTTGTCATTAGGAAATCGATGAAAAATTTTTTCTTTGTTGTAGCGGTGATCATTTGTACATCGAGGCACACAGCAATGTGCCATTTTATATGAGATTAATTATTAGGTTAGCAATAAATAGAGAAAAGCAAAAATCATAACTCACTAAAATTTCACCGTACTGCCAACACATGGATACAGCTTAACCCTAACTAAAGCTTGCCAGCCCAGCCTCGCTTTGAAACAAAATCGACGGTGGCGCCGCTCGACCGTGCATGTGGTCCATACGCCCAGAGCAAACGTGAGTACAAAAAAAAAAGTTTTAAATAACGAAAATAGGCATCATGACTGAGAGATTGCAGGTGGGTCGAATAGATGTATATGATGAATTAGAACCGTGGAATCGTTACATAGATCGGCTTGATATGTACTTTAATGCGAACGATATATCAGATGAAAAGAAAACGGCTGTGTTATTGACGGTAGTAGGAGCAAAGACATATGCGTTGATAGCAGACTTAGTCGCCCCCGCTAAACCGAGTTCTTTAGAACATATGCTGAATTGGTTAAATTAGTAAATGACCATGTGAACCCAGAACCTCTAGAAATAGCCGAAAGATATAGATTTTATAAGACAAACCGAGTAGAAGGTGAAAAGATAACATCGTTTGTGGCGAGATTGCATCTACTGTAAATTTGGAGCTAACCTGGAAACAAGTTTAAGAGATCACTTTACAATGGGATTAAAAGATAGTTCGATAGTAAGTAAGATTATTACTACGAAAGATGTTACCTTAGAAAAAGCTACTGAAATAGCTATAAGCATGGAAGTAGATGGAAGAGAGGCGAGTTCCATATCATTAACAGCTGTGGAAGTTAATGCCATTAAATTACAGAAAGAGGAGAAGCGGTCCAGTCCCAAACCGAACAGTGAAAAACAAATAAAGCAGAAAAAAGGGAAAAACACAAGCAGTAAAAGAACATATGCCGAAGCTGTATGCTATCGATGTGGAAACTCGAATCATTTACAAAATTCTTGTCCAATGAAAGGAGCAGAATGCTTCAGATGTAAAAAAATTGGGCATTGTCAGATCGTCGAACGGAGAAAAAAAATAAAAGAGAAAAAGTCGAAAACCAGATCGAGGGAGAAGTAGGAGCAAGAGAAAAAAATACGCGCTAGAGAAGAAATCGAATCCCCTGCCACCCCGGGAAAAAAGTAGAAGATGCGCGAGAGAGAGAAGGAAGAAACCAAGCCGCGGATTGGTGGAAGAGGGGGAGGCGCAAGGGACAGAAAACGTAGAGCGCAAAAAACCTTCACTCCCGTACGAAATGTTCCAACTAACAACGGGAATTTCGTACCAACCTGATATGCAAGATTATGTGATTGGAGAATGTGCTGTGCATCCGGACGCTACCATTTGAAAATAGCCTGCGAGCTGACAGTCTGCATAAGGCCTACAAGATGCAATGACAGGGGACATCCTCAAATTTCCGTTCACTCATTACGGGATACCCTGTATATGTTTCAGTTTGAACTTCTAATAACTTTTATATAAATATAAAAATAGATGGGTGGCTACTGAAGAAGCTAGAATTGAATAATCTATCCCCGTAGTAAACGTGCCTAGTTCAATGCTTGACAAACTAGGACATCAAACAAGCTGTGGCTCCGTTTCTTTTCGTTTGGGACTATGGGTTTATTAATAAAAAATGTTCACCACATCATCCTCTACATATCCTTAAATTTGTGAAACGTCGTCCATTTACACCCTGTATTACATGCCATATTTTAGCATTGAAAATTCCAATGAACCATAATGGTTCCACTAAACCAGGTTCCTTGAAACCAATTTCGACTATTTATTAATTTTACGTTATATTCATTCATGACACATCATCCCAATTTGTTTGTTTTATTACATGCCATATCTTATCATTGAAAATTTTTGAGGGTGTCATAAGGGTACTATTAGAGCACGTGTCATTGTTTCGATTTCTACCATTTTCAAAATGGTTCATTCCCGGGCCATATTTATTAATTGGCGAAAATAGTAATTTATATCCGCTTCTATCTCGTCACTACGGTTTGTTTGATATATTACTTAATATTCTTCCCATTGAAAATTACTTAATATTCTCGTATCTTTTCATTGAAAATTGCTTAGTGGGTTCGTGAAGGTACCATTTGTGCACGTGCTATTGAACGGATTTATATAATATTTGTGATTGGTTCGTGCCATGTACCATATTCATCGACTGACGAAAATAGTAATGAATAACTGCTTCTATCTCATCATTACGATTTGTTTGATATATTACTTAATATTCTTCCCATTGAAAATTGCTTGGCGGAAAAATTGAGGTACCATTTATGCACGTAAAAATGAACCGATTTAGATAATATTTGTGACTGGTTAGTGCCATGAACCATATTCATCGTCTGACGAAAACAGATTTTGAAAATCTTTCATAGCCTCGGAGGAGTTAGAGTTACAGACAGACAGACAGACAGACAGACAGACGGACAGACAGACAGACCAGCACCACCTAGACAGAAGGCCTGCGCACAGAAACGTCATGCATTGTTACATCGCACTAAAGCGGCTATTGTTAATCGTATTTCTACCAATAATATGCTTAAAAGTTGGCCGTTTGATGATGATGTAACAATGTATGCAGTTTCTGTGCGCAGGCCTTCTGTCTAGGAGGTGTTGGACAGACACGTTTCCCCACACTGATAGCATAAAGCACCTTTCGGTACTTAATAAAGGTGAAGATGGAGCGTTGCGATGTAGAGGGCCTGGTGGCAAAAGCTAAGTTTGGAGATGGAAAATCTAGAGAGAAGTGCACCAGAATTTGCTGAGTGTAGATGCAGCAAACGAACCTCAAGCGAGATCGCAATTCGCGGGTAATTTGAAGCTCGCCAGCATGAGCGTAATAGCGAGGACGCACTCAGGTCCTGAAACGAGCCGTTCGTCGTCTACAGGACACCAAATTATAAACCCTAACAAAAGGATTTAGCAAAGCAGCATTTGTTGGCTAATGTTCTCTCAACTTACCTTTGAACTGTTCAGCTTCTTACAGAGTAAATTCGCTGCCGCCACCTCGTCCTAGGCCGACAGTCATAAAACTTCTGACCATCTATGTGTTATCTTCCCGGACTCTCGCACCGCAGCATGTGATCGACAACTGCAATAAATGCAAGGAGCCAGTAGCCGTAGAACCACAGTTATTCGCAGCGGGAATTCTGAACTGAGGAACAGGAAAACTAATTCAGCACGCCACCGTATTTGGAGAATGCTCACTGGTTTGTGTGAATTATAAGTTTGCCACATCGATAGGACGAACTCTGACCATAGTCTACAGGCTACCTGGTATTGCACGATACCTTTTCGAAGGAGACGAGTCAAGCCCGAATGGAGAGAAGAGTCACTTGCTCCTCATTGCTCCGTGGAGTCTACAAACTTTCGCTCCGGAAGGCATTGGCTACATCGGCCATGACATAAGGTACGTCCACAATTCTCTCATGCCTCTCTACTTAGCTTTAACAATGAATGAAATTATATTTGCCATCACGCCGCGTTTTAATGCTTTTGTCAATGCTAGTTAAAGCACGCTGTTAGCTGTTGTTAAGCAGGCAAGCTTACTTAACATTTGTTGTTTTTTTTTACCGTTACAGTTGCCGACCGCAACATAGCCTTTAACGTACTGCGTCGGCGTGTTCTTTACGGTGGAGAAATGCGCAAGATTTACAAATTTGTAATCTAATGGATCCTGCGTGGCTCTATGTCTGCCTGTTTGAAGTTTGATGCGTGATGGGCACAATAAATTTTTCCCAAGAACTTTAAATGAACGTGAATGAACTTTATACCCACCGTTAAAGTCTAAATGTCATGTTAGTAAAGTGATTTTATGACTTATATGGACAATAATTTCTCATCCAGTTGTCAAAGTTATTGAAACTGAACTTTTCGTTGTTAAATCTGTTTTGTTTTCCTTACTTCATTCAATTAATAACTTTATTCTTCTAGGGTCTACACACCCCCATTACCCTCGTGTTAGAGGGCAACTTTCTTTTTTATTTCGTTACTTACAAATAAAAAGCGGTCATTAAGTATAAAGCTGTGTCTTATTATTATTTCATATAATTTAACCAATCTTCCACTGCTTATCCATTTCTTTGCGTGAGACTGCGTGTACAGGACTTTGCAATTGGACTGCAAGCCCTTTGTAGTTAAGATTGTCCACCAGCAGAGTGACCAGGAACAATCTTGCAACCTGCAAAACCTTTTTGGTAAAATAAAACAATAAGCTTGATTAATTAAGAGACGGATCACATCTTTGCACTAAGGCAAATCTTTGAGAAATCCTGGGAGTATGCAAAAGAGGTCTA
>JAHWFO010025184.1:1321604-1340494 GCA_023313115.1 Rhysida immarginata
TTTTCGAGTTATTCTGCTTTGTCAACTTAAAATTTACACCCTGTATACATTTCCCTGAGAAGTACGCCTTGCTTAGCAACCAGAGGCATCCTTAGCAACTTCATCTAATTCTTAACAACGAAAGGCTTCTTTAGAAATCAAATGCTTTCCTTTTCGTTCTCGAATGCTTTAAAATCCTATCGGTCCTGGGCATTTGGGTTGCCTGACTTGTTTTGCCTGCTAACACTATTAATACTGTATCTTCCGTGGAATTTTTTGAAGTGAAACTTCTTATGCGATGACAACGACTTGGGGAGTGAAATGCTTAAAATGAAACGTTTTTCGCGTTTTTGGCGAAGCCTACGAGATAACAAGGCCTGGAAGCGGAAAAGTTACCTGACCATCGGGGGTCTAGCAACAATCCAATCTTCATTGTCTCCATCTTGGATGTTAACAATCAATGTTTTTCCGTTTGTTGGAAACAATGAAGGTTGGATTGTTGCTAGACCCCCGATGATCAGATGACTTTTTTCGTTTCCAGGCCTTGTTATCTCGCTGGCCTCGCGTTTTTGGGAAGTGACGTTGTTCCAACAATCCAACCTTCATTGTTTCCAACAAACGGAAAACATTGATTGTTAACATCCGAGATGGAGCGTGACCACCAAGAGAGAAGGCCTCGCCTTGAAATGTAATACATTGTTACTGTACCATCATAGATAGTGCAAATGCAGGGCTTATTATGATTATTTTTATGATTGTAGTTATATGAATCAAACGGAGAGTTCGGCCCCAAAAAACAAGTGTAGAACGCATGAGAGCGTATTGAGCTCGTAAACGAATTGCAGAAACAATTCCAAACTAAATAAATAAATAAATAATACGGAAGCTAAAATAAACGGACGCGCACGAAATTTTCGAGCTCGTAAAGGACAGCAGTTGGAATCAAACCGTGACCACCGAGAGAGAAGGCCTCCGCATTGAAATTTAATACATTGTTACATCATCATAGATAGTGCTAATTCAGGGCTTATTATTGGTTGAAATACGAATAACAATGCACTATCTATGATGATGTAACAATGTATTAAATTTCATCGCAGAGGTCTTCTCTCTCGGTGGTCACGATCAAACCCGCCATATACGAGGTTTTATTCGTAGATCTGCAAAAAGGCAAAAAACAAAAAAAATACCGTGAATATGCCACATAGAATCCCACAAAAGGGTATAATTTTAATAAAATAATGCAAAGCGGTGGTGAACACTGTTATTTATCAACGATGTTACTGAATTTGTACAATCTATCGTTAGGTGTTGCCATTTTTTTCGGATTTTTTGACTTCAGATTCGGATACCAACGAAAATTAGAATAGGAATGTCTCTAATATCGACCCTCCGTCTCTTTGCCTTCATCGATAAAATTGAGTTTAAAAACTGAAAATTAAGTAGTTTTCAAATTAATAAATAATTTGAATAAAACATTTGATTGTTGCAGAGCGAAGACCGTTCGCAAAATTCGAAGCTCAGTGATTGTTGATTTAATGAAGTCATTCCGCATGCGAAAGTGTAATGTCATTTTGTGTTAACACAGTCCAGTAACATTAATCTGACCACCCCCTACGTTCAACATCAGCGGAAAATGGTTACGTCTAGAAGGTACGTACCAGTATCAGAGATGGGGGGATACAGGAAGGGTGTCGGAGGGAAGCAGAAAACTTTGCAATTGTTGATGTCATAGCGAAACGTAGCGATTTATCCGACCTCCAAAAAGGCATGATCATCGGCTTCCGATCCAAGAGCGACAGTATTTCCGAAACGACTAGTTTGTGAACTGTTCGCGTGCCGCCGTGATGAAAGAGTACCGTGCATGGCAGAATGGCAATACCCACAGATGGATCCCAAAGTGCATGGATCCTCTATCGCGCAACCTACGGCAGTTCGCCACAGAACTGGAGTCGGCATGGCTTCACGTCCCTGTCAATACTTTCCAGAACCTTATTAACTCTCTTCCTGACCGTCTCGCAGCTGTCCGCGCCGCGAAAGATGGTTATTCTGGTTACTGACAAATGATCACATTAATGTGACTGGACTGTGCATATTCTAAAACATTATTTATATTTCTCTATAGCTTTTGTAACAATTTTAACATTTAGAACAAGAATATAACTCGTAAAACGATTTTCAAATATGCTGAAAAGAAGAATATAAAAAGTTGTTGTTTAATATTACAATAATATTTTATATACAGCAATGGCGAAAACTGCATGTCAATTTACGTATTCGATTGCAGCGTTCACACGAATCTTTCCAAACACGCGCGAAATGAGAAATGAAATGCTCGCATGCCTAAATGTTTTAAACTACTGGGCCTATGTTTTTTCCACTGCTAGAGCTATTCATCCCTTCCTAATCAAAGTTACCATTCATCCCTTCTTAATCATTGTTGCAAAGCATTGTCGGAGAAAATCTTGTGCGTCCCTTCTTAATCCAATGTGACGCAGATGTGATTTTAAATTTCAATATTTCACTTTTACTTGCAGTTGGTTTAAATAAACAATGGAAATAACTTTGATTCTATCCACACACATCATTTTTAAATATAGGCCTAACTTTAATTAGCCATTTTTAACAATAGGCCTAACATTAATTAGCTATTGTTAACTATAGGCCTAACATTAATTAGCCATGTTTAACAATAGGCCTAATTTTAATTAGCCATTTTTAACAATAAGCCTAACATTATTTAGTCATTTTAACTACAGGCCTAAGATTAATTAGCCATTTTTAACAATAGGCCTAACATCATATAGTCATTTTAACTATAGGCCTACCATTAATGAGCCCTTTTCAACAATAGCCTTAATATTAATTAGCCACATTTTATAATAGGCTAATGTCACTGAACTCTAAAACGAAATGAGCACATGCATCGACAAAGCTTCATAACGGGCACGTGCTCCAAGCTGCCATCAACAATGCTAAACGATGCTAAGTGATAAACGAAAAATAACACTGTATTCACTTATGACTCGTCAGTACGAATCGATTGATATATTACATGCCGTAAGTTCATATTCTTATCTTTAGTGCACGTGCCTGAAGGGGTCCACGAGAGCTCATCAAAAGCTGATATATCGCCGTTGAGTTCTTCCATTTTCACGTTTTAGTGCAAACGATGTCCGGACACATAAAGGAATTGATTATGCTTGTATTTTTATATACATTATAGATTTAGCTAAAGCTCGTAATAAGGACTCATTTTAGTACTTTTTTGGGGTCATTTTCTCGGATGTAGCATTTCGAAAATCGAAAAGAATGTCATATTCGTCTTGTGCTCGTCATTCCCGTTCGAATGACATATTACATGCCTTATATTGCCAATAAAAAAATTTAATGGGGGGGTTTGGGCCTCAACAGTCACGTGACTGTTAGATCGATTTCAATCACCAACTAATCAGGTGAGCTCAGGAAAGGTCTCTATCGAAGAGCGAAAGCAGAATTTGAAAAACTTAAAGCATTCCCGAGTAATCGTCGGACATACAGACAGACAGACGGACAGACAGACACACACACAAACAGAGCGAAACTAATATATGCTTTTCAGAGCGAAAACATTTCACTTTTGCTAGGTTATAAACTTGTATTTGTATAAAATACTTTGATTTTTTTTAAATAAATCTTTCATGTTGTAAATGATTGTGTTTTTAATCATTATTAGTAACTAATCCTTTTCACTGATTACATCATCCAATGTTTTTCACTGACTATTATCATACACTTGAAGTTACACCTCGGTCGAGTGTCCCGCGACACACAAGTTTGTTTTTTTTTATTCTCTATTAACGTCTGTCTTTGCTACGCCAGGGTTTAATCGTGAGAAGATCGTGCGGCTGAACTGGTTTCAATGTGATGATTTGAAAGTGTCATGCATCAAGAACTCTTGAGAATTAATCCAAAAAAATAGAGATCTACTAAAATAGTTATTAAAAGAAAAGCTTTAGCAGGTGTCCTTGTAGCCGTGATCGTTTAGTGGTTAGTACATTGCGTTGTGGCCGCAATAACCCAGGTTCGAATCCTGGTCACGGCAGCGTGGATTTTTCTTTTCGGATTTTTAATTTTTTTTTTTCGAAATGTGTTATCAATAGATCTTCAAGACTTTTCAGATTTAGTGAAAGTAGAATATTTTTTATTTTAGCATAATCTACATTACTATATGTTCAAATTTTCTCAAATGGCAACGTTTGTTGTGTATAATATTCTTAATTGAATTTGGGTTAAGTTCTTATACTGGACCCGGATATCGTCATATTTGAGATCGCCTGCGTTGTTGAATTCAACTGCAGCTTTGCCGTAGCCCTTGCAAATGTACTTGTAAATGTATTTAATTGCTTTCACCGACTCATATTGATGTGACAGTTTCCCAGCAAACTTGCGTGTGGGGAAGGGGAGAATCGTATCATTTCTCGTATTTGTTCTCGTATCCCTCGTATTTCACACAGGGAGGAGGGAAGGAGAAAAAAACGGTGAAAATGGAAGACAAATACAGCGTTTTGTAAGGGAAAGCAAATAGCAATCACTGATAAAAATTTTGAAGAAATTACATAATAATAATTGTCAGTTTTAAATTGGTAATCATAAAAGGCCGTGATGCTACGCAGAAGCCATTACACGATTGGCCATGGTGTACCGTGTCGCTAAACAACCGCGCGACTCATTTGTTGATTTTTCGATTGTTGGCTTCGAACGGATGCTTCGGATGGATAAGGGAATTATAAATTTTAGGTGAAAAATGTTACATTTCCCCCCTTTTTAATGATAATTTCCTGAACAAATTTTTTTTGCATAAAATTAAATTATATTACAATTTGTTTCTTTTCATAACATCGTATTCTTTCTTGATTCACAGATATTTTTTGTTCACAAAGTGGTTTTATTAGAACCTAAGCATTTTGTAACGTTATAAACTATTATGTATAAACCATAAATGTTCATTTTACGTTGGTCATGATAAAATTTAAATGGAATTGGTGATGATGGTACGAACTTTTGTTTGTTTTGGCCATAGCCTATAACGATAAGAGAGGCTATGTAGGCTATGGTTTTGGCTAATTGAGGGCGAGTAGTGAAAAATTTGTGAGTGAAAATGTTTTTAGATAATGTGCGATTAGTTTTTTATTGAAGGTTGAACTTTAATTGCTAGTCCGTGAAAAATTATTTTTCTAATATTTATTTACATAATACAGGGTGGTTATAATTAAAGTGACACCATTTAGACCCTTCTAGAGGCCGTTCTGGTAATCAGATTTTGACGAAACTTGAGATATATGTTATACAGATCATGGCGAACAGAATTTTGCAATAAAAAAATTAGTTCACATTTTGACCGCTACGTCAAAATATGGCGCTGGCCATGTAAGAAACTATCTGAGAATTTTTACTCAATCAGAGACGTTATGCAAATGAGATGTAAAATTAGAAAAGCTTTAAAATAACAGTGAAATTAAATGTAAAGTCATTCTTCACGATGGCTTTAGCAAAAAAGGATCGAGCTTTATTGGTGAAGTTGTTTTACCAGAACTGCTATAATGCTTTTGCTACACTAAGAGAATATCGACGTTTGAAAAACTTGCGAAATGTCCATTAATGGTTTAAAAAAGATGATTAAGAAATTTGAAGAAACTGGTGAGTTGGGTGTGCTGCCAGGGAGAGGACGGAAACGAATTGCAAATGAGACTGTGGAAGACGTTGCTGCTGCTGCTGTAGTGGAGAGTGCTTCAAGTTCCCAATATTCTTCAGCAAGTGCTCGAGCCCTATCACGTGATTTGTCTATTCCGTGGTCTACGGTACAAAAAGTTTTGCGTTCCATTTTGAAGTGGTATCCATACAAGATCCAGTGGTTCAAAAGTTGCTTCATGAAGATCCGGAAAAGCGCACTGATTTTGCTTGCCAGTTTGTGGCTAGAATAGCCGTCGATAATGCATGGCCATGGAACATTTTGTGGTCAGATGAAGTGCATTTCACACTAGACGGAGCAGTGAATGCTCAAAACTGTCGCATCTGGGGTACTGAAAAGCCAATGGTTGTGCATGAAAAGCTTTTGCATTCTGATTACAAGACTGCATAGTGCGGATTCACTTCACATTTCATTCTTGGCCCCTTTTTCTTTGAAGAGAACACTCCTCAAGAAAGTTTCATGCACACGTTTTGCCAAATTTTCATGATTTCCACCGAAAGTCACCCAACTGGGTGGATTTACAGTTTCGTGTACTAAAAGATGTTCAATCACTGGTGCTCGTTACTGCGAACTTCTGCAGCAGAAAGTCATTCCTGCTTTACAAGAAAGACAATGTTTAGACACTACAGGCAACACCCCACATTCACGACAAGTGAAGGAACTGCTTCACGCTCATTTTGGAGATGATCGGGTGATTTCGAGAACTTTTCCAACTGCATGGCCTCCTCGTTCACCGGACTTAAACCCTTGTGACTTCTGGTTGTGGGGATATTTTAAAGATAATGTCTATGGAGGAAGAATACGGACTGTCTCTGAATTGAAAGCAAGCATAACACGCCATATCACTGCGATTCCTCAGGAAACCTTTCGCTCTACTGTGGAACATGCAATAATGCGCTTTGAACATGCCATTGACACAAATGGAATGCACATTGAACAAATGCTTTGATTTTATAAATTTCTCTGCTTCTAACTTGTTTTTGTTATTATTCATGCGCCATATTTTGACGTAGCGGTCAAAATGTGAACTATTTTTTTTTATTGCAAAATTCTCTTCCCCATGGTCTGTATAACATTATCTCAAGTTTCGTCAAAATCTGATTACCAGAACGGCCGCTAGAAGGGTCTAAATGGTGCCACTTTAATTATAACCACCCTGTACTTACATAGAAGCATAGGTTGAGAGAAGAGTTCTTGAAAGATCTTATAATAGATAGAATTAGAGTGTTTAAGCAACATGGTGCATTTTCAGACCATTTGAGATCATTATATTTAAATTTCATTCTTATTTTACTTTAGATATCACGCATAATGAAAAGATGGCCGCCGGTAAAAAATTTTAAAAAATTTACATTTAAAATAATAAATGTGGTATTTTATTGCAACTTAGAATTAAATAATTGATTTGTACATACTAGGACCTACATTTCCATAAACTAACAAACGTATTTAAAATAAAAAATTAATATAGCTTACAGAACTAATAGTATTTGCAATAACATATTCAGACGCAATGAGGACCAAATATGAGAAAAGCGGGATTTACAATTTGGGATGTTTATTTAGGCATGATCAAAAGACAATTTAAAATTGCTAGCCACATTCTTAAGCAACGGCCACACATGGCGCAGGGCGACGGACACGACCGATGCTATGTTCGCTCCGATTTGTATACAAATCTCTTTATTCCATTGCTTATTTGAAGATTTACGTAAAGAGAAGGTTAAATTTAAGGATAAATTAAAATGTACACGAAAGAATGTTTATTACAATTATAATTATGCCCAAATGTTTTTTATTCATAGTATTTCGGAACGATACGGACTAAGGCTTTACAATGTCAAATATTAAGATAAAGGAATAACTTGTTTTAATGTTTGTTTCTGTCTTTTTCAAAGTATATTTTGAAAATTACAGGAATAAACGTTGAAACTAGTTAGTTTGCTATGTCAAGCCACTATTTTTTATTCTTTTGTATTTATTTGCTCAGAAACGCCATAATCGTAGCATAGTCACATGATTGAAATCACCGAAAGCAAAAAATTAAGGTGCGTCCACACAAAGCGCGACGGACGGAACGGCCGCTCCGCGTCCAAAAATTATGCGCCTCTATTCACATTGTAAGTGGCCACACAGAGCTGCGGACGCTACGGACGTGACGTTCTAGACGTTTTGGACGTTTGGACGCGTCGTGGAGGGTCTTGTTTGCTCAAATATTTTCTGGACATCAAAAACGTCCGTCATAGGCGGGCATGCACAGTAGACAAGCAATGGTGATATGCTCATCGCCTGCATCTTCGGTGATTTCAATCATGTGAATATTCTACGATTATGGCGTTTCTAGAGCAAATAAATACATGTTTTTTGAAAAAAAAAAATTATATAGTTAAATAATTACAAATGCATAACTCATTAAACGAAGTATAAACAATAGAATAAAAAATAGTGGCTTTACATAGAGAGCAAACCAACGAGATTGGAAAATATACTTTGAAAAAGACAGGAACAAAAATCAAAACAATTGAAGTTTGGTATTATAAAACCTCTGCCCATATCATTCCGAAAAACTATGAATAAAAAACATTTGGCATAATTATAATTATATCGTAATATTTATAATTAATTACAATAATTATAGTATATAAATATTAATTATTTTAATTCATTATCATTGTAATAAACATTATTTCTTGTAAATTTAAATTTATCTTCTCTGTACGTAAATCTTCAAATAAGCAATGAAGCAAACAAATCGGAGCGAACATAGCATTCCTGCCTTAATATACGATATTGTTACCATCTTTCACAAAATTCGTCAGAATTGTTGTGAAAACATTATTACACCTTTTTTCTATATCATATTGTTAAATTTAAAAAAAAACACCATGACTTTGAAAATGGAAAAGATCGCCACTCCTTCTCAAAAAGGATTATGTAAAAAAAAAAAAAAATCCTAATTTTGCGATGGCTGGGAATCGAACCCGGGTCAACTGCTTGGAAGGCAGCTATGCTCACCACTATACCACCATCGCAGTGAGAAAAACTTTTCTACATTTTACTTATCAATGTTAAGATCATTCACATTGAATCCAAGCTAAAAAAAAATCAGAGGAGCTAAAAAGTTGCCTCCAGGCTTCTTCTCCAAGCTTCCCTGAAACTCGGGCATACATGAAGTTCTCTCTGTTTTCCTTCGCAGAATATGAAATCAGGCAGAATTGCAAAGAATAAAAAAAAATGTACGTGCAAAGTTATAAGTAAAAAGTTCTAAAATACAGTTTCTATTAATTTTTCAGTATATTTAATCACAATTGCAGAACGCTGCAATTCACGTGGATCCGCATGACAAACGTGAATTTAAGGCACAACTCAAATGTCTTCTCATTTTATTTCTGATGGTGCTAATGCCAACTCGTATCTCTTCTGGAAGAAATGAAATTAAAAAAATTAAAAAGAAAATTTTATCCATGGCTAAGCATTTCGAGTGTTATTACCGGACTGTTCCTCGTCAAAATTTAAAGAGAATTCAGTATTTATTTGCAGAAGAACCCGCGTGTGAAGGGCTGTTTTATTTGCATAAAATAATATATTAAAGCAATCCCTCCGCTTCTCAAATTATAACTTAAATACGTCAAATTTGGTTACATGAATGAGAAGCGCGAATCGTGTATTTAAAAGTTCGTTGTGCGCAGAAGCAGCAGAGACAATTCGACTGAAAATTCAGGATAAAACCGATTTTAAACCTCTCAAATGACAATTTTTCCCTTTTAAATTGATGAACATTTTTTAGAATGTCTATAATGCGTGAATATCTACGTTTTGGCCCTGCATATTCATTAAAGAGAAATAAATTCTTTTCACTGATAACATCGAACTGTCCTCCATAGACGACAATGCTGCTAAGCTATAAAGTACACGAAAATATCCAGACGCCACCTATAAATTCGAATTTTAATCGGACGGGTTTGGAAACAGAAAAGCCAAATGCTGCAACGTTTATATTCATTTTCTGATATCTGCCAAAATACGCCTGTGGGAACCTTTTAAATCCCATGTTAAAATTAAGAGTCGCGCTCGGCGATTGCGAAGGCAAACTTCCCAAATTTCTGCTTATGAATGTCTGTTTTTCCTCCATATTATCACTAGTAGTGTATAAATTGGCAAGTGTTTTAAAACAACCTTATAGATATTCCTGTCTGTATTGTTATAGACCTAACCTAATTTTTTTTTTTTAATTGGTCCTTTCATTTCTTTTTATGATGTAGCTAAAGAGCCTTTTATATATTCTTTATTGTATATTCTTATGCACATATTTAATCTAGTCTTGACAATTTTAATTGTAAATTTATTTCTGTGTCAGTAATAACATTCTCTTAACAATAGTTTCGTCTGAAATAGTTCCACGCTTGTATAAAAATTAAAATTAGAATCATTCAGTTGCAGATTATTGTTATTGAAATTAAAGCTTCTAATTTGACTGCCACATATAAATGTTGGATTTCAAAAGCTTATAAGCATATCATCCTCTGTTCTTAATTAGTCTTTAGGATAGTAATTTCATTCAGATGCACAAATACAGGTCTCTAGAAGTTTACAATAATAAATATTTGAGGTGCAACTGCACATATACGTATACCAGTTCCGATGATGAGAAACGCCTTGGGGGTGGGGGGGGGGGGACAATTCCATCATAGAGATAGATAAATATACCCAGAGGTAGAAACTCAGTGGCGCCACAAGTCCTTTGTTCACGAGGGCGGCGCTGCGAACCAATCCTGTCTTGAATAGCAGACGAGAGGAACCTCATTAGTACGAACACTGAGATTACACGTAACTAGTTATTCCTCCTTCAAGTTTCGCCTCACCTGGAACATTTCGTATTACCAATTTCTAATTTATCATTCCTTTTGTTTAAACGCTTTCTAAGGTTATTTATGTGCTCTGAATTGCATATTGCCACAGTTTTACTGTTCTTCCCTTGGGTGAATATTATTTTACTATATTATAGGTTCTACTACCCCCCTTTAATGCAAACCTCTCCAACCGATGCCGACCAGTCACATTATGGTATTGGAGGAGGTGTATTGAGTGAGCCGGCGACTTCCTGATCCGTATTATTCCTATTGCCCCTCTGCCTCAAGGCTGTAGCTCTTTAATATAGCTACCATATCATGAGATACGATAAATATTTCATATCTAGAGGAGTGGATGATGTCGCCGACTGTGCATAAAAATATCTCGATCGGTAATTTTTAATTTTTGGCCGTGACACAAATGAAGGACTTGCTGTTGCATAGTGCAGATGAGTCCCATCGGAATCAGATTTCTCTGATCATCATAAGTACACCTCTTTCGTTCGGGAGCAATGAGAAAAAACTGCACGCCTGTTATTTCGTCCTATCTGCAGAAGGTGGCGGACTTCCAGGGACCAGTGCGATGGGGCTCTATGCAATCAATTATGCAATATCTTGCACTTACGTCTTGACATAAAGGATCAACATATCCAGATACGATTGCCAACGAATTATTTCCTCTGCGAAAAAAAAAGAGCCCGACGATGCCAGTCCTCACGAAGCCACACAAACGCTACTTAAATGAAAGGTAATGAGCCTGAGAATATATCTGTAAAATGTGAATGCAATCACGCAATAAGCAAGCAAAATACCGTCCTACAATATGTATGTAGACATCCTGTATATTTAAGCAATCTAATTAGTTCATCCGACAAGTCTTTAGCCGTGATACCATTTTTAAGAAATTAAAATGTTTGTGTTAATTTCTAAAGAATTTTCAATGTTTTAATAAGGTTTTATAAGGAGATTGAAGTCGGCGAGATGCTCTTTAAGAGTATTATAAGATTTCTGCTATCAAATACGAGCACATTCATGTGGTCTCGTAGAAATTTACACAACGAAATCAAAGGCGTATTCGCGTCTAAGCTTTTTGTCGCATCTTAAAATATGCTTTTTCTATAATACAATTTTTGTATCTTTAAAAGAAAACACGTTTATTTATAGTATTTTAATTTCCCTAGAACGTACAGATTTCTTATTTTACAATGAAACATTTTAAAATTATTCAGTGTTTGGGGCCTGATAAATTTCCTTGCGGCTCCAAAATAGAGATACTTTAACTATGCAGCCGCTTCTCCTCGCATCCATTACTTTAACATTGCAGCCTCTATGTGCATAACTTGGAAACGCGATGCGATAGAAAAAATCTAAAAGCAGATTCGAATCCTACATACCAATTACTCCTAAGAGCACTATCTGCATTCTTGGATACAAAAAGTCAGTTGGCTAGTGCAATTATTTATCATTCTTAGAAGATTCACTAAGACAATGCAATTAAAAGGAACTGTTATTTACTTAAGAAGTTATACGGCAATGCTTTACAATATTGACCATTTATGCTTCAAAATACAGTTCTGTTTAGTTCTTCTTTCAAAAGAAAAAGTTTGAGGATTCATGAATTTTTTTCAATTAAAAAACGACCTTAATGGTTTATGTCCTTCTAAAAATTTTACCGTGGAAATTGAACACGATAACTCCTTACCTTTCTTGGATATACTTTTACATAGGGAGGGGGGAAAACTATCTTTTGACATATTTAGAAAACCGAACTAAGTTCCATCATATGAAGGGCTCGGTGCAATAAGGACCTAACCGACAGGAAGAAGTTTTTGATAAAAGTGATGTTATATTGTTTAAAAATTCGTAAATCAGTATGGTTGATTTTTTGCTTTATTGTGATTACAGTTTACATGTGCAATTGTTACCGAAGCATATTGTAAATGGGTTTCACAAGCAGTAATTATTACATTTAGTAAGAATTTCTTCCTGTGGGTTAGGTCCTTATTGCCCCGAGAGCTCCTAGGAGGCACAAAGGACCAGACATTGAGAACAGAAAGATCCTGGGATCTATGAAATCCAATGCAAGACCTGTGACAAGAAATATATTGGCCAGAGCCGCAGAAGGATCGAAACTAGAACCAAGGAGCATTTTGACCATGTTAAGAATGGCAGACTGGAGAAGTCGGCCATTGCCAGTCACATATTGAAAACCGGGCATGATCTGAAGAAAGCGAACGATAAGATTTTACATATCGTTGACGATGTCAAGAGTTTGAATTTCTTGTAGTCCATGGAAATCATGAAGAACCAGGGGGACAATCTGTTGAACCAGGATTGTGGACCCTTGAATCTGACAACTTGGAAGCCCTTACTTAAATTTGTTAAATAATTCTTTCAAACTGGGAGCTTTCTCCTAGGTCCGCGTCTTTTAACATACCCTGTCTTTGCTTTTTTTCTTGTAAATTGTTACTTTCCTTTGATTGGCTTAACTTGCCTATAAATTACTTGTCAAACGGAAGATGGCTACTTAGTAACCAAAATGTACATATATAAAGATGAATAAACTCATATTGTGGAAAACTGGTATCCGCCGTCTCATTGTTAATTACCCCTAATTATTTATTGAGAAAATGTTGGAAAACAGTCTCCTGTCTGTTTTAAAAATTGAATTTTATCTGAGACATAAGATTTTTTTCTCTTGAATAGTTTATCTCCCAGATTATAATCTTGTTGTCTTCCTTCTATTGATATCTGCTTTTTTTTCTTCTACTTTTTCTTTTCCTTTGTTTTCTCTCCCGCGGGGGGTTTGGAATACGCATCCTGATGACTCCCTAGATCCTTTCTTTGCTTTCTACCTTTTCCTATTTGCAGTCACTGATGATTTTGTTTATATTGTGTTTTACCCTGAACTTTTAATAAATTATCATATCATAAATTTTTGTTCTGATATTTTTCTATTCGTCATTTTGTGGTTTTCTTTGTTTACATCTTTCTGCTTATGGCCAATCCAAGCCTCTTGAACATATTTTCTAATCAAATGCTCATGTAAGGAAAAAATGTTTACATTACTTTCGTATAATAATCAACTGTTATGTAATCAGTGGTACATTTTAAAAAATAATAACAAATTATAAAAGAATCTGAAGACTTTAAAAAATTTAATAAAATATCTATGATAATAAAAGCACAATAACTCTCGGAGCAGAGTGGCGCAGTGGAAGCGTGCTGGGCCCATAACCCAGAGAGTCCGTGGATCGAAACAAAGCCCTGCTAACTATTAGTTTTGATTTAGTCGATAATAAATTTACGAAAAGTGACTAATTATTTATCAATTTAATTCCAAAATGATTTATCAATAATCAGTTCTGAGTTCTTATCAGATATGTTTTTTTAATCCACGGTGTGTTTACTGTTAACTAACATAAGAATGTTTTTTTTTTCTTTTTACTTTTTACTTTTATCGAGCAGGATATGTTAATTTTGGAATTTTATGATTTTGACTTCAGATTCAGATAGAGCAAGAAAAAGTAACTAAAAAAATTGTACAGGGCTGTGTTGGGACACGGCCGCTAGTTAAGTCGTAGAATACGTCTTGGCTACAAGGCGAATACGAAATAATTTTGTAGAACACAATTTAAGGAATTTAATTTTAGAAATAAAATATGCAAACAAGGAATATACCTCTAATATATCATAAATTTTAAGCAGAATCCTTATTTTTAACCAAACCTTAATTATAAGGCATTCTCAACTTACAAATCACTGGTCTATGATAAGTATGATACAAATGGCAACAGGCTAGATCAATATTTCGCGCAAACATCAAATCTATAGTAGTGCCACCCAATGTGATATAGTAGGTGATTCGATGGGTATGTAACCTAAATTAAAATGTTTCTTCATAAAGCTAAGACCGTGTAAGTTTGATGTAGCATCTACATTTAAGTCGCCAACTATCATAATCACCATGTTGTCACTGATTGGTCTAGTTATTGGTGAATTTTTCATCATCGCACTGAACAACACCATTGCCATATCAGATATCAACGCATTAGGATGAATATAAGTACTGCCTAATATAAATCTCATTACACTTTAACCATACAAATATTACTGATACTAGCGTCAATTAGTCGTCTACAGTTTACCAGTCTATCAGTATAGGTTCGTCTAGAGAGTTCGGAAGTTCGCAACACCGCCCGCTCTCCTATAACTTATAACACCATGTTTGGTGAGTGCATCGGATTTAATGCAACCAGACTGATTCATTTGAGTTCTCAACCAGAGTGATTCATCCAAGACTCATTATTGCCAAGTAAGTAGATGTAATACGTACTGTCATAGCCTACAATGACAAGAGAGGCCCTTTCTCTTATCATTGTAGGCTATGGTACTGTGTCTGTTTCGATGTCTCGTGCATGCGCTACTAAACTCTATGCATTGAGGTTGGTAATTATGATGTTTAACCCTTTACTGCCTAGGGTATGTTCCCGTTATGGCAATTATAATGGACATAAAATGAAGTGAAGGGTTAAAATATTCTGTTGCTTAATAAAATCATCATCATTGTTGTAGTTAACAGTATAGTCTTTTTTAATGAAGTTTTTTACGCATTGGTGATTGTTGAAGCATGTTGAAGCATATGAGATTCCAATCTGTCTCTGATCTCTTTGTTCGATGTGCTTGACTGTCTGCAGCTTGATAGAAATTAAATTCGTCTTTTGAGTTAGTTAAATATAATCTATCTATACTGATTACTCCACTCAATCATGACCTCCTCTATTATTGAATAATAATTATTCCAGACCTGTTTTTAGCGGATAAAACTGCGTGTATGCTCTTCATTGTCAAAGACGCACCTAGTGAGAAAACCATTGTTAATTTAAAGGGCAATTGGCTAATAAGCCTCCACGCTAGTCAAATTTTTATGATCTTTTATGAATGAATCAAGGATTAAATTAAAAACTAAATAAAATAATTCGTGCTAATTTCATTCACTAAAGTAAACTGTCAACGGTACGCTTAGGCGCTTGTGTGGGAAAACAAAGTACTAAATTTTGTATACGGTTTAAACAAAAGATATCAGCTTTTAAGGTTGGGTCAATCCAAACATAAACCCGTTGATTTTCTTGTGTATCGTATAATCATAGACGATACGATCAAATATAGCACCTTGGGATTTACGCAAAGTGATCGTACCGGCTGGCACCAATACGAACAGGGCACGCTTTCATTTGACTGGGTCACATACATTGATGTTATGTTGTCTTTGAATTTTGAAATAACATGTGGCTTACATTTTCTTCGTGTCATCTTGCCCATTTCTTCATTTGGCGACTGTACCCTAAACGACAGATGCATTGTTTCTGTTGATATTGTTGATGTTGTTCACTCGTTTCTTTCTTTTCGAACCCATAACCATAATCCACTACACTGAGATCTCTCACATGTTGTACAGAGCCAGTTCTTGTTGTAGTTCATCATCATCAACTCCATCGTTGGTGTTGTCTCTGTATTCTATATGTCTGAGTACACCGATCGCACGGTTTACAAGTCCATCGTCCACATCGATGTCCGCTGTCAACATGTACGGTGAGTCGATACCCAAGTACGTTACATATGGCAAGCCTTCTACTTTAATAATACTCATCATGTGTAGTTTTGTTTTTGCTAGAACTAACTCACTTCTGCGGCCATAACCAGTAATTTTATCAATGGCAATGATAGGTATATTACACACGATAGCAAACTTGTTGTGAACATCAACGCTGTTGTTGGATGAAACAATCTAACAACATCGGGCAAATTTTCCATGCACCATTGTTACCTTTTAAATCTTCTCTAAATCAATTCTTTCTCATAAGGAAGCAATCTTTCACCATTGCCTACCTCGATCAGTAAGTTGTGAATGTTTCATTACTCTGGCGCATCACTCATGGCAATCTAAAGTAATGTAGGGAATACCATAACACATTGCCACCGATCACATGTCGACTACCTTTTTAGATCGATCTAGCATTCACAGGTGGAAAGTCGTAATGACCATGCGCATGCCACCGAACGATGAATCGTGCACAGAAATAATCTCGCGAAAATTACAGAATTTCCAAATTTCTGCCTAATAAACCCGAGAAAAATTATAGAAACCGTCACAGAAAAACAGATCGAGAGATGGGGAATCCATGAAGACCCGGATAAGATTTTCTGTGGGAACCCTGAATGTTCGATTACATTTTACTGTATTTTTGCTTAATTTTTTTTTAAAAGAAGACATGTATATTTATGAATTAAATGAAAAAAAGCGCGCTGGCTGCTTCAATTTATCCCACATTCGATCCCATTGTATTTAGTCCAAACGGCACATGGAAGTTTCATAATGCACATCTCATCTCATGTCTTCTTCGAATCATATAAGGTTTGGGAAAAGGAGTACAAATGCTAATGCTGATCGACTGTTCACTGCACTACTGAGAGGAAGAGGCAAGTCAGAAGATGATTGGTCTTGTCTCCAATGATGTCTAATTAGAATTTATAATACATTGTATATTTATATAAAAGAATTACGTTCTCAAAAAATAAATTCTATTATATTTTGCGTGAAACTTTTCTATAAATTATTGTTTGGAAATTACAGTATGTCACACTATTATACAACAATTTAAAAAAATATTACATTGCGATGGCCGGGAATCGAACCCGGGTCAACTGCTTGGAAGGCAGCTATGCTCACCACTATACCACCATCGCACATACCATTCTTCTTCTATTTATGATTTTTTATGTTATCCTTTATGGTGCTGATTATTCGTGATGCGTGAAGAGAGGAATTTCCTGTTTGTGTTTTGTAGCATCAGGACTCTATTTAAAATTTCGCTTCCGGGTATTCCATATCAGAAGGCGAATTTTTTATATATCGCGTTATTTAAATAATTATAGGGTGGCTTACAACTCATAATTATAAGCATTACTCAAAGAGAAATGATAAAATAATAGCTTGTTTATGAAATCTATGGCAATTGTGCTTATGATCGTGCATGTTTTGGATGCAGTGTAAGTTTCTATTAGCGCGGAAAATTTACAATTTTTTACGGTATTAAATATAGTATGAAATGTTGCTCTGAGATGGAAATCACAATTGATAAGGAAAGGAAATTGAGAATGTCTTCCAAGTAAAACAAGTTGAGAAGCGAAAGTAAAGAAATCAAATAGAAATTTTAATCTTGTTTATAGGTGAAAATGCTTTAAAATATAGTGCTGTTTTTGTAAAATGCAACTATCTTTTTAAATGTTTTTGAATTATTCATAACTGGAACTGCTAATAAAATTTAAGTTTTTCAAGCTTTTTTTTTCTTACAAAACTTACATTATTGCAATAGGTTGTTTTTCAGATTTAATAAGCTTTAAAAATAATAGCTTTCTTAATTATAAATAACAGTTAAGCACATCCGTTATAATGTGAAATTATGTTTTAGCATTATTTTACTAGAAAGTACAGGGTCTTTATAATTAAAGTTACATTTTGACATGACCATGAAAAAAAAAACTACTGGACCAAAAGCTATAATACTTGGTAATATTATACAAGAGGGCATGGGAAGTTTCATACCCACCAAAAAAAAAAATAAGTCAAAAGGTCACCACCAGCATGGAATGGCGCTCTATGCAATATTCGTATACGAAATTAGACACGAAAACACAGGTTAACAAGTCTTTAATCGTTACTAAAAATAATTTTAGTCATTTAACTAATTTTAGTAACGATTAAAGACTTGTTAACCTGTGTCTTCGTGTCTAATTTCGTAACCCATATTGTAACCCATATTCTTTGGTTTGGTTTGGTTTATTTGGTATTAACGTCCTTTTCAACTGCTATGGCCATTTCAGGATGGCGTTATAGGAGCCGAAAATTTTGCCTCGCAAGGGTTCTTTAACGTGCTGCCGGCAAACGACTACACGGGACCAACGGCTTTACTTCCCTTCCTAAGGAAGTGCGTGATCTCAGGATTTTCCCCCTGGAAAAATCCCCATCGTCCTCGGCCGGGGTCGAACCCGCGTCCACGGGCATCAGAGGCGATCACACAACCACTGAGCCACAAAGGCCGTTCCATATTCTTTGGAGAATATTGAAAGTATGTATATACTGAATTTACAGTTTCTTGAAATTTCAGTTCATATTGATTAGAATTTGCAGCATATGCAGCAGCCAAATCCAATCTATATTAATCTATGATTGCAGATCAATACGACTCGATGGCATAATATACAATATAATATAATATGATAATAATATAATATAATATAATATAATATAATATAATATAATATAATAT